>CAUYQV010083513.1:0-35049 GCA_963574575.1 Galagoides demidoff | reverse complement strand
ATGTTCTTCTGAGCAAAGTATCACAAGAATGGAGGAAAAAGTATCCAATGTACACACCCCTATTATGAAACTAATTTATACCTTTTATATGAAAGCTATAACCAAATAGCCTAAGAATGTGGGGAGGGGGGAATGGGTGGACGGAGGGGGATTGGAGGGACCATTTTTGAGGTTTATCTTACAGGGGTACAAGTGAATCTCTCTAAGAGTAGAATCAGAACGTTTTAAAACAATAACTGAGAAAATGACATGAAGGCTGTGTTGATCAGTTTGGTGGAAGTATTTTGGATTGCATGTGAAAACCCCACACTGTACCCTAGAAGTGCATTAATGTACATAGTTACCATTCAATAAAAAAAAACAAACAAAAAACAATATTCTAAGCATTTGAATGTTACTTTCTGTATCAACACTGTTAGCTAGACAGCAAGGGACTAGCGAGACTCACCTAAGGGATAAACGTGTGGCTTGCCTTGGTGCTTCCTGGCACAATTGCTCCCCCTGGGAAGAGGACAGGGTAGCTCCCATGTTGCTGCTGCCCCACTTTGAACTTGCCCTGAGTAACAACCTCTACTAATGTACAAAAAAAGTAGGGGATCCCTGGCCTGGTCCCTTGGGTACAATAAGATCTAGAAAGTGACCTAGAGTAACTGAAGGCTGATTATCCTGTTCTCAACTGTCCATTAAAGTGGGGCCATGGTGAGCTATGACCCACAAGCAGGGCCTATTCCAGACATTGTAAATCAGAACCCCAGACCATTACCAGAATTTGTATGTTGTGACAAGGGGGGCCCATTAGTTGTCTGTGGGAATGCATTTTGCTGTGGAAACCTTTTACTCTTTCTCTGAAATTTCTCTTTGTCTCCTTTGATAGGCTTTGTTTTAGAATTGCCCATCTTTGGGTGAATTTGGTCACTCTTCTACCAAGAGCATAAGAAGAGCCAAGAATGCAGACAGCTGCCTGAACTCGACAATACCATTAAAGTTGCATTACAATTCACAGAGTGTGCACACTTGGATATGCACGCTAAATCAGCTCTAACCCAGACTGAAAATACTTACATTTCATGCCCGCTATGATAAAAGATGGAATCTTAGATTACAAGATGGATGAAGTTTGGGAAAATCTTGAAAATTTATTTTTGTAATGAAATAATTTCATCTTTTCGTCTTCCTTTTTCTTTTTCCCACAGAACTCTATCTTGCCTTGTTCTTTACATTATGAGTATTTCTTATGATGATTTTAGGTTTTTTTAATCACAAAAATTACGATTACAGATGTCACCATATCCTAGGCATGTGTTTATGTGTTAATCTCTAAAGGGCTAGTGACTACATTTTAAAAATGTCTTTCTCAATGTTTGATAATAAGTCTAGACTATCAGGGACCAATGTGCATGTCTTAGGTGATGATGATATATTCATTAGTTTTCTGGTGGATGGTTTGGCCACTTTCAGCAAAATTTACATTTTTACACATATATATTGAACCCAATCTTCAACTAAGCAGTCAGTGTCAAAACATTTTTTGGTTAGACTGTTCCTTGCTTCGCAAATGCCTTGGAACAGAGTCCTATAGAACAGGTGTCTTCCACCCAGTCAGCATGAATGGTGCTCCGTCCACATTTACTCTATTGATGGGTTCTTCTGGCAACTTGTAAAGGAAACAATTCAGCTTTCTAGTCCTTACTGCTAATATTGAATTTGAGATTTCCACACAAAATCAAAACAGAATGTAGTATCTAGTACAGTCAAGCTACTAATGGTAAATTTATAAAACAAAGAATTTCCTTTTCTTTTTAGATGATGACACTAGTCATACAAACATAGGGTGACACTGGTCTTCACAACGACAGAGCTAAACTGAATCCCTGATCTGTGGACTTCCTAACAGAGTGTTTCTTTATAGGAAGTTCTTCCTATGTTAAAAGAGTAGATAGAAAACTTGGATCAGAAGTTTTCTTTATAATCAAAGCAAATAACCTTGTGAAGTAAAAAAGACCCCTAACCACTAACTCCTCTATGAGCCAGCACGCTGCGTGCACAGGTGGAATAGTAACAGATTTTTAGAAAATACTTTATTAAAAGATATACAGCATTCAGAAATAAAGTGGAATTTCATTTCAATCTAGGCTTTCTGAAGAGAGGCAATTTGTCATACAATGTGACTGTGAAGTATTTCCTTACATACACGGATGCTACTTAGGTCTCAATGTCCTGGGCTCAAACATCAAACAGATTTCATTTTATTGAGTAAGTCTCCTCAGTGTAGAAGTTTACGTGGGATTGTTCTAGAGATGGAACACGTGAAATCAACTGAGAAATATGGTCACACTTCAAGGAAATCCTTTGTTGCTTCTGGACATTAAAATCAGTCATTAAAATCAACTGATATGGGATTGAGAAAACCAGTTGACATGCAATTAACATATGACCTATAGTTAAAAAAATATGTAGATCAAAAATGGAGTGTTTTTTTTTTTCTTATAAGCCTACTTAGGGAATTTCTTTTTATTTTTTTGCCTATGTTCTTCAAATTTAGTTTAGTTTAGTTTAGTTTTTATTTTAATCAAGCCAATTAAACAACATGAACACAGAACCTTTCTCTTTGGACTAATGTTCCATCTCCACGTAGCTCCCCTTCACCTACCATGCCCACTTATGTGTGCACAAGATGCAGAAATATTCCCACACGTGAGAGAGGGGCAGTAAGAGGGAGGGGAGTGAGAGCGAGAGAGTCAGACAGACAGAGGGAGAAAGACAAAGCAGTCATTGATGTTCTTCTACAAAAGGTGTGGGGCTGAAAAAACACAATTTTAGGATTTCTATCTTTGCATTTTTTGCTCCATAATTATGTGCCACAACCAATTTATTTATGGAATTATTATGCATCAAAAGAGAAATAGTGCAGACTAAGTTATCACGTGGCTTTGTACACTCGCTTACAGTAATGAGCCACGAGAAACACAGAGTTAGGAGTGATGAGGTCAAAATAATAACCATTGTTAATTGATACACTCTCAAGAAAAGTTTGGCTACTCGTTTAAATTATTTATGCATTTTAACGTGTTTAATCCTCAAACACTGATAGGGCTAATGATCACCATTATTGATCCTATCAGTGTTTGAGGATTAAACACTGAGGATTAAACTTATCCCTAAGTTAGAGATAAGGAAAGACAAAGAAAATGAATTGTCTATGTTTAGATACCAAGTGGTGAAACTCGAAACCTGAACTTCACAGGTGGATTTTACCCTGACTCTATTTTCATTCTCATAGAATTACACACAAAACTTTTCACAAAGCAGTGTTATAAGGAATAACACGTAGGGGTTCTAATTGGAGCCATGAAATTGTTCCTACTTGGAGGCATTTGTAATGACACACAGACTCACACCTCCAGAATTCACTTGGGAAAATGTTTAAAAGAACATTCACTTTATTAAACGCTCAGTGGTACTTTACAAATGCCGAATGATTCTAATCTATACGCGGTCTACACAAGTTTCTTTATAAATACAGAAACTCCATTAACATTCTGTAACAACAATGCTGCCATTTGCTAGCTACCATTTCAAGGAATTACTAGAGTAGCTTATTCCTTGGTTCATGTTACAAGATCAATTCAACTCTTTCTATTTTAGTATTTACTGTCCAGGGCTTCTTGGAATAAAATTACAAAAAATCTCTCCAGATTTAACAAGTCACCACAATATTTCAGGAACCAGTGCAATCTCTGAAACCAAGATACCAAACCACTAAAAAAAGAAAAACTTCATTTCAGGTGTGTCAATGTTGTTAATATGTGCCAAGGAAATATGGTGTTTTGCTATCATCTTCTCCGTAAGCTGCACTTGACGTAAACTCGTTTTGTTATCCTAGAGCAGAAATGAGATGAAGACGAGCTCTTTTCCAGCCTTATTATCCCGTCATGGTGAAGCCAATCAGTTTTCGTCAGAGGATCTGAGCATTTCTCAATGTCTGAATGAATCAACCCTGACTTCATCTTACAAGATATATTTTTTTGTACCTACTGCATAGCAATCATCATGAATCGTGCAGTATATTAGCTTTAATACTGTGTAGTATCTGTACACAGTGGGTTTAGAGTCTGTTAAACAAGAATAAATAAAAATGAACTGCAATAAAATATGGTGGGTTCCTGATAGAGGACTAAATAACATTTCTGTGAGTAAATAAGAGGAAGACTTGAATAAGACTTAGATTCTAGAGCCAGGGTTGAATTTCTAGGGAGATGCTATCCCTAGAAACAATTTTTCAAGCTAAAATTTTGGTAAAAAGTCTACATGTGAAGGCAGAGCAATTAGCCTGTGTCAAATTCTAGTATAATAAAAATACATGACTTCCTCAGTAAACCTTTAATAGGGTAAACATACAAAGGGAAATGTCATTGGAGGTGAGGTTGGACCTGAAAGTTATACAGAATCATATAACTATGCTGATGATTTTTAAACAGATTATTCTGCTGGTAGTCTGGTGGATTGATTGAAGGGGATCCAAATTCGAGGCTGGAAATCTAATAATACTATTATACTCATCCAAATTTTAAGAAGTAAGAGTTTAATGTATGATGAATGGTGATGAACATGAAAATGATTATAAAAGTAGAAGCTAGAGCATGAGCGGATGCAAGATTTTGAAGAAGGGGTAAGAATGAAGAGGACATATGTATTTCCTTGTTTTCTGGTTTTTGACAAATATGTTCATCCTGACATTATTTACTGAGAAAAAAGATACTGTAGAAGAAATATTAGGCTGAGCATAAGATGATGAATTAGGTTTATAGTGTGCTCGTATGAGGTGCCAGTGGAATATTCAAGAAAAATAGTTACATTAAACTTTATAAATAATGCCTTGCTGAGAATTTGGAGTGAAAATACAGATCAGGAGTCATTAAAATCGCAAATTATGAGGAAAACCATGGGTATCAATAAGTCCCCCAATTAGAAATGCAGTCATTGAAGGGTAAACTGACAAAAGAAGAAAACCCACAGGAGATTGACTAAGATTTGTTTAGGCCAGTATGACAGTGCTATCTGGTAAAGTGGTTCCTATGCCTAAATTACAGATGAAAGGCACAGACCCGAGGGCCAGACTACCTAAGCTCAAAATGTGGCCCATCTACCCCTAAAGAAGTGACTTCAGACAAGTCACTTGAGCTCCATAAGGTTGCACCTTCCTCTGTAGAATGGGGATTGCTATGGTTTTAATGTGATTTATGGTGAAACTTAATCACAATACAAAAGTCTTAAGAGGTGGGACCTTTTAAGGGGTGACTAGACTATGAAGGCTCCACCCTGATGGGAGGGATTAGAGACTTTATCAAAGGGCTGGAGGAAAGTAGCAAGGTCCCCTGTATTCCCTTTATCCTGTCTACCCTACGAAGACACAGCATTCAAGGGGTCATCTTGAGAGCAGCGGCTTCACCACATACAGAATCTACTGGGACCTTGACCTTGGACTGCTTAGCCTCCATTAATATGAGAAATAAAGTTCTGTTGTTCATAAGTTTATTAGTCTCAGGCATTTTTCTATAGCAGAATAAATGAGCTACAGTAAGGAAATCAATAGTACACAAGTTACAGGTTAAATATTACTTTTTTAAGTCTCTGGAACATGCCAAGAACTCAATAGTATTGGTTATATTTAAAATTTTTTAAAAATTTAAAAGTGTCTCAACTCTTCCCCAACAAATGAAGTAAAACAGAGGAGAAAACACAATTAACTACTATGAAATCTTTTTAAGGTTAATTTTACAAAGAAAATGAAGGTTGATAAAGCTCCAAAGACACATGATCAAGTGGTGGCAGAATTGAGTCTCAGATTCAAGAATCTCTGACTTAACAGATCAGTATTTTTAAATAATAAGGCAAATAGCTAACATCTTTTACAATGTTTGGCTTTTTCTTTCTTTATTTATTTGTGACAGGGTCTTACTCTTTTGCCTGGGCTAGAGTACAGTGGCATCATCATGGCTCACTGCTGCAATCTCTAACATCTGGGCTCAAGAAATCCACCTGTCTCAGCCCCCTGGGTAGCTGGGACTAGAGATACTTTTCCTATTTTTTTTATATAGACAGGGTCTTGCTATGTTTCTAAGGCTGGTCTTGAACTCCTGGCCTCAAGTGAATCCTCGCACTTTGGCCTCAGATTGGCTTTTTCTTAAGGGACATAAGAGGTATCAACTATGATTCCTCAGCCACTTTTATTCTATTTCCCTGGATAATTAATCTTAAGTACTGATGTCGGATGGTACCAGCTTACTCCATGTTTGGGGTTTAGGCAGGTATTGCCTTAGAACTGTCTCTGCTCCAACTTGGAGACAAATACATCAAATCTAACTGGGTAATAGAGCATGGGTGGAGAGACCCATGCTGGAGGTTAACTTCCTAAGCTTCCTTCTAATTAGAGAATGGACGTGTAGAATGACAAGACCAGAATGACTGGTCTTTAACCTGATTTACAGAAGCAGTGACTGATGGAAGGAAAACCCTTTTGTTCTGTCTACTCCCAGCAGCTCCCCCAAAGGATAAGTAGGAAAAGAATAATCAGTTATCATATATGTAGGCATATATCATATATGTAAGATTTTTCTTGCCTTATGTAATATGAAATTAGAGTAAATTTATGATCCTACTACATCCAGGACATCGACAATATAGCAGGATTGTAAATTCACTCTGTCTCATTTACTGCTGACTCTTAATAATCATTTCTTCATTCATCTTAAAAAATACAGTTTCCCAGAAGTCACTACATGCAGAAAAAAATGGAAGAATGTAGCCGAATGGATCTTTATTTACAAAATATTCATCACAAAATTTTACAAAATACCAAAGATTCTCTATGAGTTGGCCAACTTCTTTCTACATACACATGATATCATCTCTCCCCCTCATGGTGAACTCCTGCCAAAGTATCTGGTTACAGTTTTTTCATATGTACAGCAACTTCTGGGCCACCCACAATGAATGGGTCCTGATTTTAAGTACTTTTTTCATTAATGATAATTAAAAGGCAAATAAAACAGATAAAAAATCTGCCCTCATGGTGCTTACTTATTTATTGATAGAAACAGGTGACACAAGTAAAATATATACTATGATGTCCACTCAAAAACCTACTTATAATCATTATAGCAGCATTATTCCTAATGCAAAAAATAGATATAACTCAAATAATCATAACCCATGAATGGATAAGATAAATGTCATACATCTATACAATAGAATATCATTCAGGAATAAGAACATACTTACAGTCTCAGCCCCTGTAGCTCAGCAGCTAAGGCTCCAGTCATATACACCAGAGGTGATGTGTTTGAATCCAGCCCAAGCCTGCCAAACAACAATGACGACTACAACCTAAAAATAGCCGGTCGCTGTGGCAGGCACCTGTAGTCCCAGCTACTTGGGAGGCTGAGCCAGGAGAATCACATAAGCCCAAGAGCTGGAGGTTGCTGTGAGTTGTGACACTATGGCACTTGACCGAGGGTGAGAAAGTGAGAGTGTCTCTAAAAAAAAAAGAAGAAAGAACGAAAAGAAAAGAAAGATACTTATACATGCTACAGCATAGATCAATATTGAATAGCCCATGCTAAGTGAAAGAAGCTAGTCCTAAAAAATTTTTTAAAAAATCCCATGTGTTATAGGATTTTGTTCATACCAAATGTTCAGAATAGGCTAATCTATAGGGGCAAAAATAGATTCAATGGCTTCTTTGAACTGAGAAGGGAAGAATGGGAAGTGACTGCTAATATAAAGAATTTTAGTGGATGACGAAAATATTCTAAAATTAGATTGCGGTGATAGTTGAACCAGTCTGAGAAAATACTAAAACACTAAGTGTACATGAAGTGGGTGAATTTCATAGTATGCAAATGTAGTATGTAAATAAAGCTGTTAAATATGAACTGCAAAGCTTTCTATTTCCGATCACAATAGGCACTCTAAGTATATGTAAAGCAAGGAGGAGAATAGGTGGTGGATATAAACATACCTTGAGGCAGATTCTTGGGGCAGGACAACTAGCAGATGCAGAGCCCCTGAGGCTGGAGCACGACTCTGCAGTTTGAAGAAGAGGAGTAGGTCTATTGTGGTGGAGTAAAAGGAGCACCAGGGAATTTGACAGGAGATGAGCAGAACTTATGTGGTTACTGTAGGCTAGATGCTCAGGGGCTTTACAGGGCTGGAGAAGTTCCTAACTTACTATGAGTATCCTTTGGAGAGTTTTGGGTAGAATATGGCATTAACTGATGTACAATTTATAAGGATCGTTCTGGGTATGCTGTGGAGAATGGGTTTGGGGAGCAAAGTGAGGTTCCTAAAGAGAAAATTTCAATAGTTCAGAAGAAAAATAGTGATGACCTGAGCAGAGGGGGAGGTTAAGTCATCAGAATCTGGATACATTTCAAAGAAGTAGGAATTCATGGTAGAAAAATGGATACCCTTTGGGGGAGGGGGTGAATATCAATTCTTCTTCAGTGTTTCCCATCGAGTCACATCATTTTCTCCTCTGAAACAGTTTTTGGGTTCTTTCTGTACATTTTGCCACAAAGTACAAGTGACAATTTATCCCATATGGTCACATTTCCTCTTTCATTATTATTATTTGGTATTCTTAACTAAAATTAGACTAAAATGATTGAGTATATTGAAAGTTTTGCTCAATAATTGTTAATGATGAATTTAAATGATTTCCTTGGAGATCTTTTAGTAAAAATTGTGTTAGAGATGCCCGTTCTTCCTGCCATACTGTCTCAGGGCCAGGTTTGCTCTCAGTATAGCTATTTTGTTGGACAGAAAAAGTAATATTTCTGTTCTACGTAGGCATTATGTTGGAAAAAATTACTTATCTCTTCAAAGATGAATCACTCGGCAGAGCAAGATGCTAGGGAAGAACAAAATCATACAGATAACGATACTGAATTTCACCTTTGTGTCTTTCACGTTATATTTTCTCCCATACATTTTCATGATGATTGAAAGAGTGTGCAAGATCACCTACATAATCTGAAATCTCCCTCCACCTCTCATTTTGGATAAACCTACATTGAAATCTGCATAAGGCAAATATTTTTATGTGATTCATTTTGCTATTTTGTACAATTTCAAATGCTAAAGATTTGAGCCACATCTCATCTTGAGCCAAAGATTTCTTTTGCTTTCCAGAGAAGAGTGTTCAAGGGCCCCTACTGGCCTCTTCCATCTGGTCGACTTATATGAACTTTAAATTTAAGAAATGCACGATAATTCCTTGAATCATGTTCCTCTTACCAGATCTTCTTCCAGTATCCCTCTGTTGGTTCATGGAAAAACCACTACCTAGTTTATCAAGACATGAATTTGGGATTCACACTTCTATCATTTCCTTCTTCCTCATTCCACATTGGATTAGATGGGGCTCTTGCCTAAAACTTGACTCCACCTTAACCCAAATCTCTGGATTTCTCTTCTCTTCTAATAAGTAACCTTCTAAGTAAAATGATTTGCATACATTAATTACTGAAAGACCATTTCGTAGGGATTTAATAATGCATGATATAAAGTAGGAAAGATGGATGATTTAAAAATGATAAAATTCTTAATATAAAACTGAAACATTGGTTGCTCAATAATAATACTCATTATTGTCACTATTTTCCAATAACGCACAGTAACTGCCTATTGGTGCTTAAAATTACAATAACATATGATAAATTCTACTAAGCCATTAATTAAATGTTTAAGAGAATTACATTAAAGGGCATTTAACCCAAGATAATGATTATCCTCCTTAGATGGACCAGGAACCTGGTCAAATTTCCAGGCAATCAAGATTACCAAGTTCAAGTTCATGGGGGCTCTGAGAAGCCTTAATGGTAGGTAACAAAGGTTTTAAAAGATATGAATATTTATAAAAAGTAAAACTGAATTAATAAGAAAATGGGTGTAGAAACTTTCCTTTTTTGTGGACAGCTAAAAGCAAAAATTATCTCCTAAGTAAATTAGCAAAGAATCGTGAGTTAACTATTCCTAAAATATATTTTTTATTATTAGAGGCACTGAGGCTCTAATACAGCAACCTCATGACTCAGCGTATGTTTACTTGCAGATGGCCAGTGATTATGCATTATTCAAGAATTCTTTTTTTTAGTTATGCATCATCTGTAATGAATTGACTTAGTCTTGATTTCTATTTGCTGACTTTTTAACTTTTTAATGATAATTCATTATCTTCTTAGTATTTCGTGGGTTGTTTGTATAACCCTAGAGCATGTGCTGATGCATATTTGCATATTTGTGGTCTATAATTTTTCAATAGTGAGGCTTTGAGACATTTATACGCTGTAGTTAAAACATGAATCTTCCATATCCCAGTAGCTAACGGAAATGGATACATATTCTTCTAAAAATTCCTTGTAGAGTACAATACTTCATTGGTGATCTGCTGCATGAAAAATTTTAAGAGTAACAAATTTATATCCTTATTTTGAAATTGGAAATACGGGGTAGTATAGTTTAAATCTTATTACAGTTATAATAGAAACCCATATGTGTATATATATATATATATATATATAGTATTAATTATCTATTATTATGTAACAAATTGTTCCCCAAATCAGTGGCTTCAAATAACAATAATTATGTATTACTATATGGTGTCTGCAGATGAGTAATTTCTTTTTTTCTTTTCTTTCTTTCTTTCTTTCTTTTTTTTTTTTTTTTTTTGAGGTAGAGTCTCACTATGTTTCCCTCTGTAGTGTGCCATAGTGTCATAGCTCACATCAAGTTCAAACTCCTGGGTCAAGTGATCCTCTTACCTCAACCTCCCAAGTAGCTGGGACTATAGGAGCCCTCCATGCCTGGCTAATTTTAGACGCAAGGTCTCACTCTTGCTTAGGCTAGTCTCAAACTCCTGAGCTCAAGCAATCTACCTGTCTTGGCCTCCCAGAGTGCTGAGATTACAGGTCTGAACCACCACTCCTGGACCCCTGGGTGTGTAATTTCAAGTGGACTGTGAGATAGTTTGCCCCTGCTCTGTGATGTCCAGGGCGTCAGTAGGGAAATTTGAAGTCTGGGGACTTAAAATGATCTGCAGGTTCAACAACTAAGCCTGGAAAATCCACTTACAAGTTTATTCAACATAAGAGAATGAAATCAACACTTCCTTTCATGATCTAGCCTCAGAAATCAGACATCCCGGAGGACTGAGGGTGGCTGAACAGAAACTCCAGCTCCTGGGTCAGATCATCTCAGAAAGAAACAAAGTTTCACATGAAAAAGAATATACAAACATATAGACTCTTTTCCTCTCCTTTCCTTCCCCTGCCCATGGCTGCCATGAAAGATGTTTGAGAAAGGGATCTCGGAAACTGCTGGGCCTCCCACTCCCACTGTTGATGCATACAGCACAGTGGGGCTTCCACAGAGAGAGGGCTCAAACTTTTCTTCTTAAAGATGTGCAGAGTGCAGGCACAGCAGCTCACACCTGTAATTCTAGCACTCTGGGAGGCCGAGGCGGATGGATGGCTGGAGCTCACAAGTTCAAGACCAGCCTGAGCAAAACGGAGAGATCCTGTCTCAACTAAATAGATAAATGGAGGCAAGAGGATTGCTTGAGCCCTGGAGTTAGGGGTTGCTGTGAGCTGTGATGCCAGGGCACTTTACCCGGGGCAACAGCTTGAGACTCTGTCTCAAAAAGAAGAAGATGGGCAGAGGACTAAGGGGTGCTTTGACTGTGGCTCCCTGCTCACCAGCCCTCTGTGGTGGTGTTTGCCCAATTTCTCCATCAGAGCAACATAGACCTCACAGCAGAGGGACAGCAAATCTGCTTGAATGCCACTGACAGCTCAGTGCCAACATGCTGCTCACTGGCATGGTCAGGGATTGATCTTTGGGGACCCAGGCACAGGCCCCCAGGCCAGATCTCATACTACTGGAATTCAATCCCTTGCTTAGGAGCATGGAGAGAATTGAGAACTAATCTGGGGCGCCAAGGGTGCCCACATGGGTGGAACTGGAAAGAATGCCCAGTGTGGGTCTAGGCACATTTGTGGAGTACCCCTCCTGTCCAAGGAAGGCTACGATCTCAGACCAAAGCAGCGTCCTGGACAGGAAAGGTCCAGCCTGCAGTGCCATCCTATGAGGGATCAGGTAATTTGAGCTACTGCCTCTGACAAATGCTGGAGGGAGACCACAGAGCCGGGAGAAGGTAGAAGAGCAAAACCCAATCCTGATGGCCAGATGGTGAATCTCGGGTGGTCCTTCCTTCAGGAGGAGACTTTCAGGCTGAGTGAGGCCACTGTGGCTCCTCCCTGGTGCTTTCCTTGGAGGATCTACCTTGACAGATTTTGTGGAGCTTTAGCATAAAGCTAAACTCAGCCCCTCCAGCCTCACTTTTCCACCTGCTTCTGCTGTAGTGGAGAATAAGGTTTCATCTGGAAGTTCCAGGGCCCCACTTACCACCTGGGGCAGTGCTTCTCCTGAGGGGCTCATTATAACTGTTAAAGGAAAAGAAAAACTCAAACATCTGTCACATTAAATCAATGCTACAAAGATGAAGTTCAGTGAGGAAGGAATGCTGACCTCAAGCCAAACAAAGCTAAGCTGTGAAAGCAAAGGTAAAGTTACCCAAGTATTAACTACCCTAGAGAACATGCAAATTATAATAAAGTTAAATGGCTTTTGCTGGTATAGAGAAAGTTTGAGTGCTTTCAACCACAGCATTCCTTTCAGCCAAAGCCTCATTCAGAACCAGGCTCTAACTCTCTAATTCCTGGAAGGCTGAGAGAGGTGGAGAAGCTGTATGGGAAACATTTGAAGCTACCAGAAAGTGAGTTTGTGAGGTTTGAGGAATGAAGCTATCTGCATACCTCCAACTCTTGGGTTTAAGGGATTCGCTTGCCTTAGCCCCCCAAGTAGCTAGGACTACAGGCACCCGCCACAGCACCCAGCGGTGTTTTTTTTTTTGTCATTGAGAACAAATCTTGGGAGCCAACTGTCGATAACAGTTGTCATTGTTGTTTTGGCAGGCCTGGGTCAGGTTCAAACCTGGAACACTTGGTACATGTGGCCAATGCTGTAACCACTGTGCTACAAGCACCGAGCCAAACATTACTTTCTCTTTTCTTTTTTTCTTTTTTGAGACAGAGTCTCACTATGCCACCCTCAGTGGAATGCAATGACATCACAGCTCACAGCAACCTCAAACTCGGGCTCAAGGGATTCTCTTACCTCAGCCTCCCAAGTAGCTAGGACTATAGGTGCCTGCCACAACACCCGGCTATTCTTTTGTTGCACTTGGCATTGTTGTTTAGCTGGGCTGGGCCGTGTTCAAACCCACCAGCCTCGGTGTGTGGCTGACACTGTAACCACTGTGCTATGGGCACGGAGTCCAGCTGTTTCTCTCTTAGCTGGTCTGGTCATTTACTTCATTACTACTTTATCACAGAAGAATACTATCACATTGACTTTTGAAGAAGGTTCATGTCAGTTTGCAAATAGCAGAGAAGCAGATAAATTGGAAATTGATTGCTATCACCACTGCCTGATAAATTGTTCAAAAGTGTCATTGTGGGAATTCCATGTGGAACTGAAGCCAGGGTATTTAAAAGAACTTAAATGTAAATAAATACACACACACAGATGTGTTTAGAAATATATCTTTCTCCTGACAAAAATCACACAAAATAACAATAACTTTACACTAACCCTGGCAATGTCTTTTTAGTAAACAGTAATATTTTTTGCATCTTCATATTCTTTTTACTTTACTTACAAGATTATGCTTTTAAATAAAACAAGAAATCACAATTCAAGCACAGCCACCATCACTATGATTGCCTTTTATAATCATTTTTGAAGATACTTCCTTTTCAATAGAACTTACAGAAAGTTATAGAACTCATACTTCAAAAGGTAAAAACTTTGTTGGAAATCCAGAGCTCCTACAGCTAATAAGCTCTGTGCCTCTTCCTTGTAAAAGAGATTTTTATTTTCATGTCTGTCTAAACTCTTGCATTTTCATTTCATTTGGTGACTTTTTTCTCCTCACAGTTATTTCTCTGTCATTTTCTTTCAAAGGCAAAACAGTAAGTAGTTTGGACCAGGGAGGTAAGCATCAAAGGACGGAGATGATCTAAAACAAACAACCAAAAAAACAATACAGTACAAGGTAGAATTCTTCTTAAAATTAAAATTTGTTGGATCAGAACAAGTTGTCAATATGATATTCGAAACATGTAATCCTGTCATTTAATCACAGCCATTTCCACTGTCTCTGGTAAGAAAAAAATTTCTCTCTCTTCTGCAGGGCTTTATAATGGAAAATGTATTTAGCAACATGTCAAGGTGACACTCTGAAAAGAAGAGACTCCAGACTTGTACAGTTTCCTGTCTTAAAAACATAAGGTTTGTTTAGGGGTAAGGGGATTTTTGCATTATAGAAGAATATTGACCAAATTAAATGACATATTTGATTATTTTTTAATAAAAGCCTATTTCAGTGTTTTAGAGAAAATTAGACTCTAAAAAATTACAATAATTTTCTTCAGTCAACTAAAACAGAATCACTCATGTTTAATAACCAGCTCTTACATTATAATAAAGATAATTTGATTTTGGATTTTGTCACGCTTCACATTTTCTGCTTTTAACATGTAAAACCCAAGCCTAGTGAGGGTTGCCTCCCCTCTGTGTCATCTTATTTTGTTCTCTTTTGGCAGAAGTCAAGTGAAGTACAGATAAATGGTCATCTAAATGCCCAGTGACACATACTAACACAATACAGATCTCTGGCTTTGTGCAAACTGCTAAAATGAATGTCTTGTGAGTAGACTCCAGGTATCTACATTTGGAACTACCTCTTCTTATACACAGAACTCAGTACAGTTTAAGAACATCCCTGCCACTGTTTCATATGCATAATAATGGGAGATGTTAACTATTCTTTTTTTTTCCTGCAGTTTTTGACCAGGCCTGGGTTTGAACCCGCCACCTCTGGTATATAGGACCAGTGCCCTACTCCTTTGAGCCACAGGCACCACCCAACATTAACTATTCTTAAAGTCCTATTTGAACATAGGAAAGGTTACTGTGGTCATAGTCAAAAGCTTTGAAATCTATACTGTTGATAAGATGCTTTGGGCAACTCATTCTCTCTGATTCTGTTCCCCTTCCCTAAAATGGGATAACATTACTTAAAAAAAAAAAAAAATGGATGAATGCTGAAGTTAAAACACTTAGTACAGGGCTTGGGGCATGTAGGTAGTGAGCAAATATTGCAGGAATCTGAATAATCAAATTGTTTCAGTGAATGTGACTTTCACTCTTAGTAGAAAAATCTCTTTCATTGACAAAGTGATTACTTGAGTTACAAATTTTCCAGAATTTTCATGCTATTAATTTTATTCTAGCTGTAGATTACAGGCATTTGCTTCTTTTTCTTTAACTCACTGACTTAGGAGAATTAATTCATTAATAGCGTACTACTTCCCATTAGGAAAATTGTTTTAAGCACTCATTTTTTCTGTGTACTATTCTATTACAAGATATGATTTGTTTGATATCTTGTTTTTCTGGTTTTCGAAACTTTGTTCACTGATAGTGTACTATTTATTTTTAAATGCTCACTCTGAATAAAACTTAAGGGGAGACATTAGCTCTGGGAATTAAGTTTAGAAAGAGAAAAACTCTCTTTTTTTCATTCACTTTGGCTTTTCCTGCTTTCTTATTGAACCTTCCCTGATGTCAAAGTAGATTGAAATGTATATGTGTTTTAGTGTTTTGATGACTTTTCAGTGGCCCATGTCAATAATGATTTCTGAGCATTTTGCATAAATATCAATCCAGAATTATTTTATATCTGTAAAGAAATTGACATTTTAAATTCCATTATATTGCATTTCATGACAACTAATTAAGAGGCTTTTGCTAACAACTAGCATGTACATAACTCTGCTAAGTTTCTTTCCAATATGGTTTTCAAAGGTCTCATTTTTCCCAAAAGGAATCAAGTTTGTTAGAAAGTACTCTCATATACCAAGTAACAGGGAAGACTATGTTCCATTAT
The DNA here is from genome assembly GCA_963574575.1 of Galagoides demidoff. NCBI lineage: Eukaryota > Metazoa > Chordata > Mammalia > Primates > Galagidae > Galagoides > Galagoides demidoff. The sequence goes on along the minus strand of CAUYQV010083513.1, from coordinate 18,974 downwards.
AAAGAACTGATTATTTATATGGTATAAGTACTGAAAAACAGTAATAGATTAGGCACTGTATCTGAAGTAGGGTGACAAATGGAATAGTATCTGCTCACTCAAAATAATTTAACACACCTTGAGTTGTGACTATACATCAGAGAATTTTATCTCATCTTGGTAACAATTATTTATCAGATAAATAAAAGGTAAACTGGTTTGATTAGAGCTACTTGTTTTTAACCAGAGCTTTCCACATTCCTGAATGTGGAAAATCCTAGCACTCTGGGAGACTGAGGGGGGTTGATTGCTTGAGCATAAGAGTTCAAGGCCAGCCTGTGGCAGGTGCCTGTAATCCTAGCTACTCCGGAGGCTGAGACAAGGGCACTGCTCAAGCCTAAGAGTTTAAAGTTGCTGTGTGCTATGACCCAGGGCACTCTACCAAAGGTGACAAAGTAAGACTCTGCCTCAACTACAAAAAGAAAATAGTCATTGTTCTTGTGACTTGGACACAATTTGTGTGTGGTTTATCTAGAGAATGACATATTTTGTTGTCAGTGTTATTTTCCACGTTGCTGGGGAGAATGAGACTGATTGGTTAGGTCACATTTTTATGTAGTTCAGTTCATTCAGTGATAAATTCAAATTTGGGAAATGTCAGGCAACATATGGAATAGACCAGGGATCAGGAAACTTTTCCAGAAAAGGGACAGGATATACTTTAGTCTACAGACCATGTTATCTTTATCATAGTTATTCATCTCTGCAATTATACCTCAAAACTACTCCTAGACATTCCATAAACCTATGTACATGGCCGTGTTCCAACAATACTTTATTTACATAATGAGGTAGTAAGCCAATTTGTTCCCTTGGCTAATATTTACTAATCCCTGCCACAGACAGATAATGTGCCAATAAGCTTTATACATGTGAAGATTTATCACGCTCTATCAATTATAGCTGGTTTTTTTGTTATTTACCATGCACCTCAAAAGTAAAAATAAATAATACACAATTCTATGCATCTACATTAATAGGCATAGCTAAGCTCTTCAAACAAAAAATTAATTTTTTTAAGAATTTATATATTTTCAGATTGTGATGCAACAAAAAGTTTGAAAAGTGTTTAGATTTGAATCTAAGAAGCTGAGGTTGTCACCTTTCCTGATGGATTCCACATTCAGGATGAAGGTGGTTGCCCAGGCATACAGATGACCATTTAGTTTCTGTGTCTGTTACTCCTCAAGTCAAATTTATATCATTCCATTAGTTTGAAACACGTTTCTCTCCCCGAGGCTTTCTCCTACATTATTTCTAAAATAAAAAATAAATAAATAAATAACAAGGTGGGATCACGGCACATGTGAAACAGTTTGAATCAAACCTGTCGAGTCCACGCACCAGTTGTTGGCTTGGATTGCTGCCAACATGAGGTCACATCTCAATTTCAGTTTGTGCCTAAGAAAACCAAGAGTCAAGAATTTTGTTGGAGCAAATGGTTGATTATTAAGAAGAAACTGGGAGGAGTTACATTATATTAGTGATTTTTTTAATTAAATCATTGTTGTGTACATTAATGCAATCATGGGGTATGATGTGCTGGTTTTATAAAAAATTTGAAATATTTTCATCAAACTGGTTAACATAGTGTTCATGGCATTCTCTGAGTGATTGTGATTATTGATAATTATGATACTGAGCAATGTAGTTTGTCATTTAGATGCTTTGACTGCTGTGAATCAAACAAATTGGCTGTGCTGGCAGTTTATCACCATGGTTTTTGGTGAGTCCCATATAGACTACAAATTTGATTGTCTTAACATGTAGAAAGGTTAATGACAGAAGAAAAGTTTGTGAATCTTAGTATCATAATTCCTAAAGATGGAACAATACACAAATTACCTTATCTGAATTTTCTGAATTTATAATTTGGAGGCCCTTAGAATACCTAAACTTAAGCCACTATGTGGCTTAAGGTTGCCAACCAGTGAATATGTGTCAAAATGAAGAGTAAATATAGAGAATCCTGACTGTCTCGTTCTATTTTCATTTTATGACACAGCTTTAAATGTAGAACAGAAATAAAATAATGAAGGATATCTCACACTGCCGTGGGTGCCGCACTTAGTTTTTTATTTATTATTTATTATTTATTTATTCTTTTTGCAGTTTTTGGCCAGAGCTGGGTTTGAACCCACCACCCCTAGTATATGGGGCCAGCACCCTACTCCTTGAGCCACAGTTGTCACCCTGCACTTAGTTTTTTGCCTCTCCTATCTGTACAAGGGTAACACGGACCACCATAACAATTGTGGATTAACCTGAAAATATAAATTGAGGGGTTATTGTTGATTAACTGCAAATACTTTATGGAAGTGTATTCACTTGTTTTTCAAAAACTTTTCTGGCCCAATGTCAATTCCACCAATGTTTGCATGATTCTGGTCAAAAGATCTCTGAGTATTAGTACCAGAGTTTATATGAGGATCAATTTAGTTACTGTATCGGTAACTGATAGTAGAATAATCATTCTTAGAAAGCCACTATCAACATAGAGTCAATAATATACGAAGATAAACATTTTAAAGATACTACTCATGATCAAGGGAACACTTACATGATCCTTTGAAGATTAATAAACCCATCTATAGTCAAAGTTTATCTAATATACTTTACTGGATGTTAAGCTGGTTTCACATTTTTAACCATTTCCTTGATTATCTGTGATTACATTCATTATAAGTTTGCTCCTCTTTTCTATCAGACCATATGCTCATGGTGGAATCATGTTTGATTTATTTTCTCCCATATTAACCTTAATTAGTATAGTGATAAGGACATAAAAATACTTAATAAACTTAATTTGACTAACTAGGAGAAACAATCTCAACAGAGTGTCACATGCAAAATAATCAAAGCACTAATTTTATCTATCTATGCATCAATGTGTCTATGCAAATACTACTAGTTTTTCTGTGCATTTTGAACTCTATTAAAAATTTCTAGAGGTTCAGTGCCTGTGGCTCAAGTGGTTAAGGCACCAACCACATATACCTGAGCTGGTGGGTTTGAATCCACCCTGGGCCCGCTAAACAACAGTGATGGCTGCAACCAAAAAACAGCTAAGTGTTGTGGCCGACACCTGTAGTCCCAGCTACTTGGGAGGTGGAGGCAGGAGAATGGCTTGAGCCCAGGAGTTGGAGGTTGCTGTGAACTATGATGCCATGGCACTCTACCCAGGGAGACAGCTTGAGGCTCTATCTCAGAAAAAGAAAAAAAAATTTCTAGAGGTATAAGGCTTTCTAGGAATGTATACCTTCTATAAAGAAGAGTGTCACTCCTGATGTGTTATTGCTATTGTTGAAACCCTTACAAAAGACATTGCAACAGGTTCTCCCTTTCTGCCTATGATTGAGTTTCAGATAATTTACGTAATTATTATTACTAATTTATTCTTTGCTTATTCAGATGCATTTTTCATCACTCATGTACATAAACATTGTTCGTTTTCTTTTGTATTTAAGACATTACCAACCAGGTATTATGTGAAAACAGTTTTGAAAACAAACGTTACTTAATATACATACAACAGATGGTGATCATAAAGAAGGAATTGAGTAAAAAGAGGAGTAGAAAGATGAAGAGTGGGAAAGGAAGGAAACAAGGAGGAGGCAAAGAAGGCAGAAGAGGAAGACAAGGAAGCACTTGAGAGCTATTATTCTATTATTTCTCCCAGCTCTAATAATTGAGGACAGGGAATACAGAATTGAGAGTGAATGTCAACATGAAATAAATTAGTAAATTAGAAAAGCAGAATTATGTGTCCTGGATTTACTTCCTATACATTATTAGTATTGATTTAAAAATACTAAGTGACTTGCTTCATTCTGTATGTTAAATCTAGTTAGCAGCCTTCATATTTTCTTACACAAATGAAGTTAGCCGCTGCCAACAGCTGGGTCTCTCTCCCCACCTGGTTCTGTCTTAAGAATATTTAGCAGTGTTTCTCTTCCAGTTGTTTCAGTCCTTTGGTGTCTGACCTTATCTTTGGTTGTTTATTTTCCTGCAATGGAGAAGAAATCATAAAATGTATTTAAAAATTCATTGAGAAAAGTCTAAATAAAATGTCATGTCACAGGTCATTTTCCCCCAAACCTTGAAACTTTTATATACACATATTTACATTTATATATTTTTTCCCTTGTTATAGACAGAAACATCAAAGAATTTAATAGGAACTTTTCCTATGGTTCAGATTCTTTGAAATGAGAATTTCTATTAAGTATAGATCAGTTTTAACTGTTCCATAGTGTATCATAAAGGTCATATTTATATTTAACGACTTTTAAAAAGCTATCTAAACTCACATTAGTTTATTGAGCTAGGTCTAAGTTAAATAGTGTCTAGAAAATATATATATTTATAACTGATTTTCCTTCAATATGTTATTTTTTAATTTTTCTGACTTTTATTTTGATGACAGGTGTTTTAAACTATGTATTACAAAGCACAAAAAAAATGTTTGATGGTTGTAGTCATATTGTACTAATGTAGTCATTTATCTTCAGATTTAATTGATGATATTAAAAAAATATGTAATGACCATAAAGTTAGCCAGAGAAGGCTCGGTGCCTGTGGCTTAATCGGCTAAGGCACCAGCCACGTACACCTAAGATGGTGGGTTTGAATCCCCAGCCTGGGCCCACCAAAACAACAATGATGGCTGCAACCAAAAAATGGCTGGGCGTTGTGACGGGTGCCTATAGTCCCAGCTACTTGGGAGGTGGAGGCAGGAGCCTCGCTTGAGCCCAGGAGTTGGGGGTTGCTATGAGCTGTGATGTCATGGCACTCTACCCAGGGGGATAGCTTGAGGCTCCGTCTCAAAAAAAAAAAAAAAAAAAAAAAAGCCAGAGAAAGCAAACATGTATCTCTAAATCTCTCACCTCTGAACATCACCACTTGGAGTCTCATGACCTTTGTGTTCAAATATACTTCCTTTTAAAAGTGGCTTGATTACTCTCTTAGCAGGTCTCCTTTACTCAAGAAGTTGGCCACTCCTTATTGTCTTTTTCTCTGAGCTGACTTGGCTGCCAGAATCTTTAGTTTGAGTGCTCTAGAATTAAGAGTGATCTTTCTGGAAACTGATCATAGCATATCAGATTTACCAATTAGGTTATTGTATTTCTCTACAGAAAAGGGATGTATGGATATTCAATATTGTCTCCATAATTACACACTGATTTAAATTTTATTTAATATCTAATGAATATTCAATAAGCATTCCTTAAGCTTCCAGTATGCTCCATATCTGTTAGTGACCAGGCACATGGAGATGACTAAAGGATGGGCTTTAGGACTAAATAATTAATAATCTAATTCTGAGGTCTGAACTGAGACCTTTGAAACAAATCCTGCTGAAAATCGGTTTCCATACATAGAGTAGTACTGAAATATTTTCTACCTAGACATTTAAATAAGTGTTTGACAGACCTTTATCTAATTGATTATGCTGGTATAAACAAACAAAATATTCAATTTTTAGTATTCACCTACTTTAAGGTGTATGTTTTTCCTGTTAATTTTTATGAATGATGAACAATAAATTATACACACACAAACATATACACACATTATGTGTATGTGTTTGCATATATTTTTCCTAATTATTTTTTAAACTTTCATAAAAATGTCTTGCTGGATTTCTAGCAGCAGAGCTTAATTACCTTAATTAGACTTGGATCCAACAGTCCAAGGCTGATTGATGGTAAAGGCCTTCACATGACTAGGCCACATTTTAGGCTTCTAATCAATAAGCAATTAATTATCTCCACCATGAGCTTGGGAGTTGGAGGATGTGAGAGAAGAAAAAGGGACAGTTTAACAGGATTTACCAGAATGACCACTCTGCCATACAGATGTATTCACATACTTTTCCCCCTGTAGATCATTAAGTTGAGGATCAAAGTAGTCAATCATTTTTGTTTTACTTTATGTTATTTTAGGTTTTGTGTGCCTTCCTTATAGGTCCAAGCACAGGACCACACATTGTCGATGTTCTATTAGCATTTGTTGAATTTACTTTGTTATAGTCCTAGTGACAATTTCGAGTTCTGAAATAAAAGCAAAAATGTTTTAGAATTAACTGTGTATGTGCATTTTATTTCAGTCATACAGCATAGAACTGCCAGGGTCCCACCCCAGGGGCAGGGTCCTTAAGACCTGTGGAACCACTAGAGATTGAGGAAACAGTAAAGTCAAAAGCAGTGAGAGATAAAGAGACAGGATGCACAGAATCAGATTTTCAAAGGTGGGTACAAGGGGTCCACTCCTAGCTTTGGGGACTTCAATGAGAGGCCCTGAGTGTCTGTTGCACCTAGGAACAAACTACTTTTTTGAAGACTAATTTCTCATTTAGCTGGAAGGATAAGCTGAGGAAGGGAATAAAATGTCAGCAGTTTCTCTGAGCAAGCATGTTAGCTCTTATTCTATCTGTAATCATTAACTTTATTTTTTTTTCTTCTTTCTTCTTTGCTAGGTTTTGCTGCACATCGTAGGCTAAGAATTGAACTTGATTTGATAATGGTTTTGAACAATAAAATATTATGATACAGTCATTAACTTTAAGGGACTGGGCAACCTTGAGAAATCTGGAACCTAGGCCTGGTGTGGGGGCAGCTTCCTGTCTGTGGTCACGCACACAGATCCCTTGGGGGAGGTTAGATCTCTCTAGTTTCTCTGTGGAACACATGTGTTGGTGTCAGTTCTCCTTTGAAAAATCGGTGGAAAAGAGGAATTTTTCCCTTCTCTCCCTCGGAGGTGTTTCCTTCCATGGTTAGGGTACAAACTCTCATGCCCATATCTCAGGGCTGGAGCTGTTCCCTTGATCTCTGTCCTGGCCCTTATATAAATCCCCACAATGGGTATTTGCTTTGACAGTTGACTGGGCAGCAGTCGGCAGGTTAATGCTCCTTCCCAGGCCTTGCACAAACAGTGTTTACACACTCAGCCAGGTTGTTTGCAAGCTGTATCCCTTACAGGCATGACTTCCAGTGAAAACAGAAACTGCTCAGACAAGTAATTTAACTGTTAGTTCAAAAGTAAGATAACTAAACTGTTTTCATTCTGCCTTGCTCAGTTTATTTCTCTGTTGTTTCTCTTTTCTGAGGGTGATTTCCCTTGCCAAGAATGGGATCTTCAGTCCCCATTCTACCTGAATAGAACACTGATTTATTAGTAAATCTTTAATTAGGAATAAATGAATTGAACTCAGCTACCAATTTCAGAAATAGTCTTCAAAAATGTGTATCTGGAACCTAGGAAAAATAAGATTTTACTTGACAAATCATCTCTCTCTACATGTGCTTTTTATATGAGTTTATAAAAAAATCAAAGTCTTCTAGAAGCTAAGCCATAAATCTAATACTAAACATTAAGAATTAATGGAATTAAACAGTGTCTGAATATTCTTCTTAACACTCAGTGGTGATGAGAGTATTTCAAAATGTATATGAAAACAGCACACTGTACCCCATGATTGCATTAATGGATATAGTTATGCTATAAGAAATTAAAAAAAAAAAAAAAAACACTGGATGGTTAAGAATCTGACTGAGCAAACCAGGGAGTAGAAATTGGAAATCTTCTCAAACTGAAATTCTTAATGGAAATCAAATTTAACAAAATTATCTTAGTTTAATCCTCTATTTACTTTCATACTTTTTATCAGCCCCTGTATGGCTATAGAAGTATATTATTTAAGGAAGGTGGCCTCTTCTACCCAGTGCATGAAACACTTTCCCTTCCTCTAAAGTATAAGGTGGTAGCTGTGATTGTGGAGGGAGGCAGGAACCTGAACCCAAGAGAGCAATTAAGGGAAAGGAATAGGGAAGAAGTCTGTTCCCTACCTCTCTCTTCCCTTTCCCGCTCTACTGGCTGTGCCTGAATTACTCCAATACTCTCCTAACTGGTGTCGTATTTTTCTACTTGTTCCTTCATAGTTTATTCTCAGTATGATAGCCAGAGTGAGCCAGTCCAAAAGTAAGACAGACCATGTCGGTTTTCTCCTTAAAACCTTGCAATGGTTTTCCATTTACATTAAAGGTCAAAGTTCTTCCAGTGGTTTGTGAAGTCATGATTAATTTGCCTCCCTACCCCCCTTTTCCCATCTCCCCACATACACTTTCCATTCTGCCCTCGTATCCTAATACTCCTGCTCAGTCCACCCCAGTCACATTCAGATTTATTTCTTCCTCAAGGCTTTTGTTCAACTGTTCTCATATAATAATATCTACTTGACTCACTTTCTTGCCAACTTCAAATTGTCCTTTAAGTCCTATCTTGCCATCAAAGTTGAACTGGATACTTGTTTAATATTTCAAGCCACACCCATCTTCTCAGCCCAATCTTCTTTACACTTTTTAAACTTTTCTTTCAGTTATTTTTGCATAGTAACTATCACCTCCTAACTGATTATTCAGTTTTCTAATTTAGTATGCTTTTTCTTTATTGCTTTTTGGTCAATTTCTCCCTGCTGTAATGAGCAGGCTGCAAAGGGGCAGTCTTTGTTCAGTGATGTTGCTGAAGTCCCTAAGTATCTGGTAGAAGACTGAGAAATGTTTGCTGAGAAAAAAACAAAGGTGAATGTCAAGACTAAATGTTCCTTATTGACCTGATGAAAAGATGTATTGATCTTGGTATTTGGAAAAATATTTCCTCAAGTCTAAGCCATGAGAAAAGTTGCGCCATCTAAGGAATAAGAAAAAAATATTTAATTATTTTTGCTAAACACTCAGAATGTTAGTTGAAGGGCAATGATTGGAAATTATTGTAATATGTGAGTGTTTTTCATATATTTTGTGTACAAATATATATAATCCATTTAAATTATGCTTTATGATTTTATTTGCCTTAATAATTTATTTATGAAATACAATTTTAATGTTTCCAAACTCTAAATATATAGAAATAGCTCAAAATACCATGAGTCTATAAAGCAAATGAACACCAACTGGATTCATTGCCTTGTCCTTCAGGCAGGCAATATAGTTCACTTGTGGTTCCATTCTTTGTTTTTAAAGAAAATGTGTTAAAAAAGCCATATTAGGAATGTGCCAGGCAAAGGGAAAAAAAGAAGTTTTAGGGGTTATAATAAGATGCTCACAAATCTTTTTTGTTAAGGAAGGAAAAAGATATCCAGGGAAAGCTACCGAATGTTTTAGGAATAATTCTCAAAATCTGACTTTGCAACTTCTCAGATCAATGGCCATCTAAGGATTGTTCATTTCTCTTTTTGTCATCAGCTGGCATTACAATTCTACTTTAGTTAAAACTTTAGTTTAGAATGAGTTGTAATGGTCAAAAAATATATATATATCCCTTTGAGAGTTAGAGACGGATTTTACTTCTGGCTCACAGATGTTCTAGCTGAATGATCTTACCCCAGTCATTAAACCAAGTGTCTAATTTCTTTGTACACATATTTATCAATCTATAACTTATAGCATATCTGAAGTTAAAATTGTAATGTCATATGAATTGAAATATTTTTCTTTTTAATTTGTAATTATAGTGAGTCTATAAAAGTTGTATATCTTTATAGGGTACAAGTGATGTTTTGATATAGATTCATATGTTAAATATTTTCACCTTTTACATTAAAAATTAAATTCCTTAATATAATAAAGAAGCAGTCTGTCAGTTTTATATAAATTTCATCAGAACTATTAAATGTGTATACAGTTATTTAAATATATGTGTGCCCTTCTGTAGATTTATGAACAAATACAGAAATTTCATGATTTGTAAAGATTATTTAGCAAAATTATTTGCATAGGAAGAAAGTTGTAGAGGAATGAAGAGTTATTGGAAGGGATGAACACATAGATAGTTTATGTTTTGAGATGATGGTGTTTAATTTTGGTTAATTCATGGCTAAAATACTAATTACTCTCCAGTGAAATTTCTACATTCTTTATAGCTTTCCCTGAGCCTTTCACTACATAAATTAAGTTAGAATTGACTGTTGCTGCTTTGCTGCTAATGATAGACAATAGTGAGATTCTCATCTATTCAAATGCATAATAACTTAGAAACTATGTATTTCTGGCAAATTATAGCTCAAGAATAGGCTCAAGTTCTCATAAATCTGAATTATAATCAATTGCTGGTAATGAATATGACATAAGTTACATAAGGAACAAACCCTTGCACCTGTTAATCAACACATCCTTCCATTGTATGTACTCATAAGCAGTAAAAATGTAGTCAGTTATCAGTTGTGAATTCAGAACTGCTGTGGAGTTTGACTATGAGAAGTGTTGGTATATGGATAAAATGTTAATATTAGGCAATGATAACATACAAATATTTTTACATACAGAACTGTGTGCATTTCAGTAATTGTGTGAATTCTTGTTTTCTTTTAGTTCCTTGACAATATATCCTGGTGTCTGTGGATAGGTGAGACTTTGAGATAATATTACATTCCATTTGCAGCTAGCTGGTTACATTTTGGGGAAGTTTTAATGAAGAACCTAGTGAAAAAAAAAAACAGTAAATAGTTTTCTATGTGATTTCGTAAATAGTTTTTCTGTAAGTTGAAGGAAGGTGGACTGTTTATAAAACAGGATAAAATTAGTTGAAAGTGAACCCCAAACACGTAATGATATGAGCTATTATGAAGCAGCCATATTAATAAGGTAAGCTTGGCTGCATTTCCTCTCATATCGCCTTTGAATTGTTCTTGAGGCATTGCTTATTCTCTCGACAGCATTGCCAATACAGTTTCCCTAAGTGTGAGGCCTGCCTGTCAACTCCCTCGCTCTGTTTTTCTAACTGTTTGAAGAGTAATTACTCCCCAGGGGTTATAGCATGCCCTGTGCAATATGTGTTGAGCAATCTAACCAGAAATTCTGATAGACCTGAGCCTGGTCTCCTGCCAACTCAAACAGTAGAAGGATTTTTGGCTCCTAAAATAATTTAGGTGCACAAAGCCAAGAAAGAGCTTCTGAACACATTCCTTTGATTTTGGAATTTAAAAGCAGTAGGTTCCTTGAACAGAAGAGTTTACTTTACAAGAGAGAACTAATAAGTACTGACTAAGATTTATCTTTTCATTTTCCTAGGTAATCCAGGCTATTGGAGATAAGCATTTTCAAGTTGTAGCAGTCCTGTTGCTCTTAGCTGGGCCATTTTGCTGAACAGGGATACAATTTATGCACCTTAATATGGCAGGCCAGCTCAAATTTTTCTGCCATGCATCCATCAACCTTTAAACTTTGGTAACATAAAAAATGTATAAAAAATGTGTTTTTGGGCTAAGGCGCCAGCCACATACACCTAAGGTGGCAGGTTCGAATCCCCAGCCCGGGCCCGCCAAACAACAATGATGGCTGCAACCAAAAAATGGCCGGGCGTTGTGGCAGGTGCCTGTAGTCCCAACTACTTGGGAGGCTGAGGCAGGAGACTCGCTTGAGCCCAGGAGTTGGAGGTTGCTGTGAGCTGTGATGCCATGGCACTCTACCCAGGGGGACAGCTTGAGGCTCCATCTCAAAAAAAAAAAAATGTTTTTGAAAAATACAGCAATGTAATGCATAATTTCATTAAATATGTATAAAAAAGTACAGAACCAGATAAATCGAAAAAATAATTATCTGAAAATCAGTGAATGTGTTTGATTTTTTCATTACTATATAAGTAGTACATGTAATACACTGTTTTTCAAAAATTCTTGACAAGTCAATATTAATTTAACCTACTAAAATATCCCATAGGTTTAATCAGGAACATAAATATGTTTTATTAAATTGTTATTATGTTATTTTAATGTTGTTTTGCTTGATGTTGGCTCCTTACAAAGTCGGGCAATAACAAAATCTCATCCTAGACTAAGTGCTACATACCTCCTTGCTGAATAGCATTATGGTCACTATACCTTTGAAATACGCCCTTTGGAAAGCTGCACTAATATCAGCACCTAGTCCACCCTTCAAAACACTTTTTCTAGGATGAATTCCCAAATTTAATTGTCCAACCTCATAAGATACTTTTACTTTTTAATAAGGATACCTTATACACCTCATGGGAGAGAAGGAAATTCCATGAGGAAGGAGGAAAACAAACACTCTATTTCATTATCTTTTTAGTATCATTAATGAAATGTTACACAAAGTGGAAGTGGAAACTCTCACGACTATTTTCCTAATAAGCTCAAAACCCAGTCGGGTAAGCAGCATACAATTTTTAAAAAGAAAATGACTGCAAAATAGTAATAAAAAGTAATTTTTTATCCCATAAATTTTTAGCCCATAGTGGAAATTAAACACAACATTTCATATGTCCCATGTTATTAACAAAGTTGGAATATCTGTAAATGAATCGTAATTTTTAAATGATCTACCCATAAGGAGATAATTCTATGCCTATTCATGTTAAGAAGGAATCACTTATTAGACAACATTTTATTGAATTTTCACTAAGTGTACTACAGTTTTATGCCCAAAGATGACAGGAGTAGCAATGGATACAAAGTGTCTGCTCTTATGTACTCTTCTTTGTACAGGAAAGCCTAGGTGTGTTCCAGCCCTCTTTCCTCTATAATGTTGGAGTCTTCTATGCAGGCCATTTCTCCTCACCACATTAAGTGATTACAAGCACCCTGCACAGGGCAGATGGAGGGAAGTCCATCTTCCTCATTAGTCTCCCAGGAAATTAGACTGGCTGAAAACAGTAGTCTACTCAAAAGAAGGATACTTAACCAATTATTTTGTGTTATCTCTTTGACCAGAAGTGTGTTTCTACTTGAAGGGTATAATGACTATAAAATATAAAACAACGTTGCCTTTAGAAAAAAAAAATGAAACATTTGAGCAACATTGGATATGGCGTTCAACTATCATATGTTCAGCTATCCACTTCCCTTTCAAGCAGTCTTTATGACTTGGGTTACACTGTGACTCTGTTTTGAGAGAGACTCTTTATTGGTCTGAGCCAATTATGGTACTCCATCTGTCTCACCACTGATGGTGCAGAAGTCCTGGCTTAAGCAATCAACATATGGCATTCCTTTCTGATTATTATTGGTCCACAAATATGCTGATAGTCTGTGTCAGTTCAGTCAGACTAAAGGAAAGGGTTTCTATTCCATTATTAAATTCACAGTCCGCTTTGCTCCACTAAATGGGAAGCTGGACCATGTCTTTGCTGATGTTGGCAGCTACTCAGTCGTGAGTAAAGCCAGCTGAAAGGAAGAACAGAATCACAGAGTCTGTATTTCACCTATTGTTTAGTGTCGTATTACCTGTGAAAAAATGAATTTTCTCAACCTACACCCCTTTAACTTGGGTTCTCAGTAACTTGAATTGAAGCTATCCCCAAGTGCTACTGCAGACACTTTATCTGAACCCAATTCTATCTGACTCCAAATATAATTCTTTTTGTGTTGTTTGAAATAATTGAACACATATGCAGTGACATTATGAGTCAGCTAATTTTAATTCTATATGCTATAGCTTATTAGGTTCTGCTTTCATATTGGCCAGATAATTGACTTATTAGTTAGATATGTGAAAAACATCAATAAAGGCATAAGTACCTTGCTACTTAGGGAACCTGACTAAATTGAAGAGGTGATTTGGAAAATCTAACCAAGATCTCAATGATAACTCATACTCGAAGCAATCAAATTTTTTTTATAAATTTGTACTACTATGAACAACGTTTCAGATTATTGTTTATTTTGACCCTGAGTTCTTGCTGCTCATTTTTTATTTCATGAATTATATACTTGCAAATGAGTTTTGAGATTGTAATTTATTTCTACAACCATGAAAAGGCACCATTTGTACATCTTTTTAAATATCAAAAGTTACATATAGATGTCTGTGTGTGTGTGTGTGTAACTAGAGCCTCAAGGAAAGTTAGTTGAAGAAAAGAAGGGGGGTATGAATAAATTGATTCAAAAGAATTTTATTAACACCTGGTCATCAGAAATATACTACAGGCTTTCTAAATATTGTGATTGATTCAGGAAAAGTTTATCAGGTAAGAAGTTTATAAACACTAACCAGAATGGAAACATAAAATTAAACTTATTGAAGTTACAAGTTTAATTTTAGCAGATAAAAAAAATCGAAACTCACATTGATACTCAGATGGTAAGTGGTGAGTAACAAAAAAAAGAGGAGAGAGAGAACTTGATTATTCTGGAGAAAGAAAATGTGTGTGTTCAATAGAATGAATGAGTTCAGCCAATTTAAGGCACATGGACAGGGAAGCAAAACGCAAAGCAGAAATAAGGTATCTACAAGAAGCTGCAATATTTGTGGATGTGGGTGTGTCTAAGACAATAAAAGTCATGTGAGCTAAATCCAAAGATGCTATTTTTAATAAATGTGAGGGGTGCCATAAGTGAGACTCGGGTCTCTTACCAGACAAAATTCTTTTTGGTTTTGGCAATGCTGTCAGTCTTTCATTGACGACAGTGACAGAGTAAAAAAGTCACCTGAATTGCATTAAATAACATAGTGGAGAAAATAGTTTTAGTTAGAGAAGTTTGGGGAAAAGTATTTGGAAAGAAATTGTGTCATAAACAAAATAACTCATAATGGAGTATTTTGCGTTGTGAATACAATACCAAAGAGACTGATGTGAAGTTTTGAAAAACTTTTACACATACGTTTCATTTCCTTCTGAGGTTGTCATAGTAAGCTTAAATAATTAACTAAATGGCTTTGGGCCAATGTTGTGAAAGTTGCCTTTGGTGGAGTATCGTCACTGCAGGGAAGGGATCACAGTAGTTCCCCTTGTCCTTGGGAAATATGTTCCAAAACCCCCAGTGGATATTTCAAACTTCACATAGTATTGAACCCTACATATGCTAGGTTTTCCCTGTACATCCATACTAACTTAAGACAAAGTTTTATTTTTAAATGAGTACCATTAAGAAATTAATGATATTGGTGGTGCCTGTAGCTCAAGCGGCTAAGGCGCCAGCCACATACACCAGAGCTGGTGGGTTTGAATCCAGCTGGGCCTGCCACTAAAACAAAGAGAAGTTAACAATAACAGCAGATAACTAAAATAGAACAAATACAACAATATCCTCGCAACACTATTCTTGCCCTTTGGGGCCCTGTGATATAGTGACAAGTTGATCTGGTAACTGAGATGGTTACTAAGTGCTCACAGGCAGGTAGAACAGTAACAATACACTGAATAAAGGGGTGAATCTCTTTCTCTCCTATAGTAGTCCGAGGATAAGAAGTTCAGGCTGATGGCTCCAATGTGCTAGGAGTCCAGGCTCTTACTCTCTTTTTGATATTCTATCTCTCAAACCTCACTCATGATCTTAGCATTCTCCTACAGCTCTTGCCATCATTTCTGATCTAATAACAATAGATGAGCTCCTGGGAGGCCCAACAGTGCCTTCTAAAGTTCTGTGGGGCAATAAATTTCCTTTATTAAATTGGGTTATGTTTAGTTGTGTTTCTTTTATTTGAAGTTGAACAAATTCTAACTCCTTGAGGTTCTCAATCATCTATAAGAAAACTTCTAAGCTTAGAACCCTGACCTGTTAAACATGCTGGTCATCAGATCACAGCTGAGCCTGCTGTCCTGATTCCTGTGATCCCCTGTCATGTATTTAGGGTTCCAGTAACACAGTAACACAATTAAGCATCCAGAATGTCCCATCAATATCATGGTGCTTCTCTCATCTCTGCTGTCCCTCTCTGTTCGTGCTCACAATGCCCTCTTTTCCAAGCCTGCATTTAGCTCTTTATCTTCCAATCATCATATGAGATTGAGCTCAGAAATCGCTTTCTTCATGAATCTTTCCTTGTTTATCTTGCAAGCAGAGTATCTGTATTTTCTCGCAGTAACAACCCAGGTATCTTAATCATCGCACTTATTGTGGCTTGCTATGATTATTTACTCAGTGACTATAGATTATGGACTGTAATGACTCATATTCACTGCTAAGATTCCCTACCCTAACATACATACACAAATTCTATTTTTTTTTCTCTTCTAGAAACAGAGTTTCACTTCATCACCCTCGGTAGGGTGCCATGGTGTCACAGCTCACAGCAACCTCCAACTACTGAACTTAAGCGATTCTTAAGCCTCCCAAGTAACTGGGACCACAGGGGCCCACCACAACACCCGGCTATTTTTTGGTTGCAGTTTGGCTGGGGCTGGGTTTGAACCCACCACCCTCAGTACATGGGGCCGGTGCCCTACCCACTGAGTCACAGGAGCTGCCCAATTCTTTTTTTTTTTTTTTAAGAGAGGGTCTTGCTGTATCACTCAGGCCAGACTGCAGTATAATTGCAGTGTGCAATTATACCTCATTGCAGCCTTGATTAGTGGGCTCAAGTTATCCCACCGCCTGAGCTTCTTGAGTACCTGGTACAACTATCATGCTTGGTTAGAGATAGGGGGCTCATTATGTGACTCAGGCTGGTCTCGAACTCTTGGATTCAAGTGAACTTTCAAAGAAGCCTCCCAAAGAGCTGGGAATACAGAATTGAGTCACTGCATTGGGACCCTTAATACACATTCTGTTACCAAGTAGAAATTTAACAAAAACTATTGAATAAATGAACTAGTTAATGAGAATACAGGCATCAAAACTGATGATTTCATTACCCTCTCTGCTATAGTTGTTTTGGGAATGAAAATATCAGGCTGAAAACCCAAAGACCAGAATTGAGTTTGGCTTTACAACTTGTAAGGTTTTTTTTTTTTTTCTTTTTGGCTGGGGCTGGGTTTGAACCCACTACCTCTGGTATACAGGGTTGGTCACCCTACTCCTTTGAGCCATAGGTGCTGCCCACAACTTGAAAGTTTTTATCTAAAGCCATAGTGTCAGTTGTGCTTGTGTTTGTATAACAGGAAACGTTCCTGTGTAAATGAGTGCCCCTGGTTTCCTTTTCTGCCCCCTACCTCCTTGTCCTTTCCCACTGAAAGGCAACTAATGTGGGGAGTGAGGTTGGAAAGGAAATGGGTCATTTACATGCTCAGTTCCATCCCTTCCTGTGTTCACTTTAAGATGTGCCAAACTACCATAAGTTGTTCAGGTTTGCTTTTAGTTACGCGCTATAATGGTCTGTCTTTTTAGAGACAGTCTTGAAATTTACCCAGCTATTATAGTGACTATGTACATAATTATGTATAATTTAGTGGTGAAGTATTAACAAGCTCAATTAGCCACAGACCAAAGGCTCTATCCTTCCAATGGCTCTATCGGTAGGTAGATGCAGCAGATCCAGTGTTTTAATTTCATCTCAAGTGTCTTAGTTCATTCAGGCTGGGATAACAAAATCACATGAACTGGGCAGCTTATAACTGCCAGAAATGCTAAGGCAGTGGGCCCTAAGGGGAGATGCACCAAACCCCAACAACGACCCCCCACCCTTCTCTTCTCCTAAAGAAGGAAGTAAAAAGAAAGAATTAAAAAGAAAGAATTGAGAGGGGTGAGATAATGGGGCAAGGATTGGGAAAATAGGACCAGGCCGGCTCAGTGGCCGGCACCACAGAGGCCTACTCACCAGATAGCTCTTGTTCTTAAAATATATTTCTGCTTAGCTAGTTGACCAATATATACCAGTAACAGCAAGTGCCACAAAACTGCTTCTGTATACATCGGATTGTGAAATCTGGGAGCTTGTTTTGCTTGCTTGCTAACAGTTATTCTTAGCCCCGTAAGTTAACCTATATAAACTCTGTCCTCAGGCTGGACGCTGCTGCCCCTTTCTGATTTTTCATTAGGGGTAGCCGGCTGGTTAGTCTTAAATAAACTGATTCCTATCAGCCTTTTCAATTGTCTGGTGGTCTTATATCTCATGCACTATAACAATGCATTTCCCACAGGCCTGGAGGCTGGGAACTCTGAGATCAAGGTGCAGGCAAATTTAGTGTCTGGTGAGAGTCCCACTTTTATAGATGTTTATAGATGGCAGTGACCCGCTATGTTCTTACATAGTCCAAGAGAATGGGAAACTCTCTGGGGCCTGTAGTTTAAGGACACCAATCAGAATCTCAGGGCCAATTTATCACCCAGAGGCTCCACTTCCTAAAATGATCATGCTGATGATCAGATTTCAACATGCCACTTTGAGAGGCCATCATCGTTCAGGCCAGACCACTGTGTCCATCTTTAACATACTCCATTCAAGTATTAGCGAGAGGTTCACTGCCAGTAATCTCATTCATCTCTAAATTAGCGAAAGAATTCATGCCCTGAATTCAGAAATTTTAATTGCATGTACCTGACATTATTTCTTATGACAATTTAAAGAATGATACAGATTTCATAACCTCATAAAATTAGAGCCTGGAGAAAATTAGTGTCCTTCTAAACATCTGAATTATCTAACAGTAAAAATATTGCTTCACTAATTGAACTAATCACCAGAGTCGTTAGGAAATGCCTAATAACTAAAGAATTCTTTCTATACAATAGAAATAATCAAACTGTCTGAAAAAAAAAACAGTATTCCAATATTCTTGTTTTTGTTTAGGCTACCAAGGTGATTTTCATTGTCAGCAATTTTACAAAGTTCAGAAACAACTAATTCAATGTCCCATCACAGCTAAAATTTGGAACAACTAATAATTGATAATGCCACCAGCATTATCAGAAAACGTGCAGGACTTTGACAATCTGTGATGAGTTAGTGAGCCTCAAACTTTCACATATACACACAACATACACACAGTTATGATAAAGATTATTGTAGTCAGAGATATTTGGAAATATTAGAAAAAGTCAAAGTTAAAAAGTATCATTAGGCTCAGTGCCTGTGGCTCAAGTGGCTAAGGAGCCAGCCACATACACCTAAGGTGGCGGGTTCGAATCCCCAGCCCGGGCCCGCCAAACAACAATGATGGCTGCAACCAAAAAATGGCCGGGCATTGTGGCGGGTGCCTGTGGTCCCAGCTACTTGGGAAGTGGAGGCAGGAGACTCGCTTGAGCCCAGGAGTTGGAGGTT
>CAUYQV010083510.1:0-24556 GCA_963574575.1 Galagoides demidoff | reverse complement strand
AAGGATATTACCAAATTTTTAGAACAAAATGATAATGAAGACATGAGTTATCAGAACCTCTGGGACACCACAAAGGCAGTCCTAAGACAGAAATTTATAGCATTGCAAGCCTTTCTCAAGAGAATGGAAAGAGAGGAAGTTAACAACTTAATGGGACATCTCAAGCACCTGGAAAAGGAAGAACATTCCATTCCCAAATCCAGCAGAAGAAAAGAAATAAACAAAATTAGAGCAGAATTGCATGAGATTGAAAACAAAAGGATTATAGAACAGGTCAATAAATCAAAAAGTTGGTTTTTTGAAAAGTCAACAAAATTGATAAACCTTTGGCCAACCTAACCAAGAAAAAAAGAGTAAAATCTCTAATCTCGTCAATCAGAAATGGTAAAGTTGAAATAACAACAGACCCTTTAGAAATTCAAAAAATCCTTCATGAATATTACAAGAAACTTTATTCCCAGAAATATGACAATCTGAAGGAAATCGACCAATACTTGGAAGTGTGTCATCTCCCAAGACTTAGCCAGAATGAAGTGGAAATGTTGAACAGGCCTATATCAAGTTCTGAAATAGCATCAACTATACAAAATCTCCCTAAAAAGAAAAGCCCAGGACCAGATGGCTTCATGTCAGAATTCTACCAAACCTTTACAGAGGAACTAGTACCTATATTACTCAACCTTTCCCAAAATATAGAAAAAGATGGAATACTAGCCAACACACTCTATGAAGCAAATTTCACCTTTATCCCCAAACCAGGAAAAGACCCAACAAGAAAAGAAAATTATAGACCAATATCAGTAATGAATATTGATGTGAAAATATTCAACAAAATCCTAAGAAACAGAATCCAGCAACACATCAAACAAGTTATATACCACAACGAAGTGAGTTTTATCCCAGAATCTCAAGGATAGTTCAACATACATAAATCTATAAATGTAATTCATCACATAAAAAAAAAAACAAAGACCATATGATTCTTTCAATTGATGCAGAAAAAGCATTTGATTATATCCAGCATCCCTTCATGATCAGAACACTTAAGAAAATTGGTATAGAAGGGACATTCTTAAACTGATAGAGACCATCTACAGCAAACCCACAGCCAATATTGTATTGACTGGAGTTAAACTGAAATCATTTCCACTCAGATCAGGAATGAGGCAAAGTTGCCCATTGTCTCCATTGCTCTTTAACATTGTAATGGATGTTTTAGCCATCACAATTAGGGAAGAAAAAGTGATCAAGGGTATCCATATACGATCAGAAGAGATTAAACTTTCACTCTTCGCAGATGATATGATAGTATTCTGGAAGATATCAGGGATTCTACTACTAAACTCTTAGAAGTGATCAAGGAATACAGCAGCATCTCAGGTTACAAAATCAACACTCATAAATCCGCAGTCTTTATATATACCAATAGCAGCCAAGCTGAAAGAACAGTCAAGGACTCTATTCCATTCACAGTAGTGTCAAAGAAGATGAAATATTTGGGAGTTTATGTAACAAAGGACGTGAAAGATCTCTATAAAGAGAACTATGAAACTCTAAGAAAAGAAATAGCTGACAATGTTAACAAATGGAAAAACATACCATGCTCATGGCTGGGAAGAATCAACATTGTTAAAACGTCATACTACCCAAAGTAATATATAATTTTAATGCAATCCCCATTAAAGTTCCACTGTCATATTTTAAAGATCTTGAAGAAATAATACTTCATTTTATATGGAATCAGAAAAAGCTTCATATAGCAAAGACATTACTCAGAAATAAAAACAAAGCAGGAGGAATCAGGTTACCAGATCTTAGACTATACTATAAATTGATAGTCATCAATTTGTGTCAATACTGGCACAAAAGCAGGGAGGTAGATGTATGGAACAGAATAGAGAGCCAAGAGATGAATCCAGCTACCTACCATTATCTGATCTTTGACAAGCCATTTAAAAACATTGAATGGGGAAAAGATTCCCTATTTAACAAATGGTACTTGGCTAACTGGCTGGTGACCTGTAGAAGACTGAAACTAGACCCACACATTTCACCATTAACTAAGATAGACTCTCACTGGATTAAAGATTTAAAATTAAGACATAAAACTATAAAAATACTAGAAGAAACTGTAGGGAAAACACTAGAAGTAATTGGCTTGGGTGAAAACTTTATGAGGAGGACCCCTCTGGCAACTGAAGCAATGTCAAAAATACACTTTTAAGACTTAATCAAACTAAAAAGCTTCTGTGTAGCTAAGAACACAGTAAATAAAGTAGGTAGACAGCCCTCAGAATGAGAGAAGATATTTTCTGTTTATGTCTTCGACAAAGGTTTAATAACCAGAATCCACAGAGAACTCAAATGTATTTGCAAGAAAAAAACAAGTGATCCCATCTCAGGATGGGCAAGGGACTTGAATAGAAATTTCTCTAAAGAAGATAGGTGCATGGCTTACATATATATGAAGAAATGCTCACCATCTTTCATCATCAGAGAAATGCAAATTAAAACTACTTTGAGATGTCACCTAACTCCAATAAAATTAGCCCATATCACAAAATCCCCAAACCAGAGGTGTTGGCATGGATGTGGAGAAAAGGGAACACTTCTATACTGCTGGTGGGAATGCAAATTAATTCGTTCCTTTTGGAGAGACATCTGGAGAACACTTAGAGAACTAAAAATAGATCTGCCATTTGATCCTGTAATTCCTTTACTAGGTATATTCTCAGATGACCAAAAATTGCATTGGAACAAAGATATTTGTATCAGAATGTTTATTGCAGCCCAATTCATAATTGCTAGGTCATGGAAGAAGCCCAAGTGCCCATCGAACCATGAATGGATTAATAAATTGTGGTATATGTACACCATGGAATATTATGCAGCCCTAAGGAAAGATGGAGACTTTGTCTCCTTCATGTTTACATGGGTGGAACTGGAAAATGTTCTTCCTAGCAAAGTAGCTCAAGAATGGAAGAAAAAGTATCCAATGTACACAGCCCTACTTTGAAACTGATTTATAGTTTTCATAGGAAAGTTATAACATAATTATAGCCTTAGACTATGGGAAAGGGGGTGGAAGACGGGTGGGGTGGATGGGGGGAGGGAGGGTGATTGGTGGGGTCACCTCTATGGTTTATCCTACATGGGTACAAGTGATTCTTTCTAAAAGCAGAATATGAATTTCTTAACTCAATAACTAAGGAAATGACATGAAGGCTACATTAACCAGTTTGACAAGACTATTTCGAGGTGTATATGAAAACACCACACTGTACCCCATGATTGCATTGATGTACACAGCTATGATTTAATAAAAAAAAAATTTGTTGAGGAAGAAGAATTGCTGAAATCATTGGTCTCTAAATTTATATTTTTCAGAGATTAAATGATAAAGTATATTAGAAGGACTAATATGCTTATCAACGTTTGTGAGATATCAAATATTACTTTTGTTATTGATTACAAACTAATGTAAAGAAGTAAAGGCAGGGTAAGCATATCACATAGAAAGTATCTTAAAGACGTGGAGTCTTCTGCTTTGGAGGTAGAAAGCTGGAAAGAGAGGTCCTTCTATTCTAACAAAGAAAAACTGGCCAATATTAAAAAAAAAATCAGAACTTGTTTTTAACTGATTAGAGAGCTGAAATAACAAGGGAACCAACTAGCCTGAAATCCAAGGAAAGAAAAGTACCTGCAAGGAGACAAAGGTCGTGAATATCACCTTACCTAGGAAAGACCAAAGGAGGACCAATTACAGTCATACAATCAGGAAAGAAGAGTTCATTTAACATATCTAAAGAAAATAAATTCTGAATATATTATATAGCCTCAGAGTATAGGAATCTGGGAGTCACAGACACAGGGAAGTCATCATTCACCCTTAGACTCTTTCCCACAAACTTCACCAGGTACCGCTGTGAAAGACTGAAGCAGAGAAGAGGGCTAGAGAAAGCCTCCCTCATGGTGTTTGCCTGGAGAGGAGAGTTAATGCATACCTCCTCACTCACCTATATCTGATTTAAATGATTTTTATCTATCTCTTCATTTATTTAGAGTCTCACTCTGTCACCCTGTGTAGAGTGGCATCATCATAGTTCACAGCAACATCAAACTCTTGGGTTCAAGCAATCCTCTTGCCTCAGTCTCCTGAGTAGCTGGGGCTGCAGGTATCCACCACTATCCTGGGTAATTTTTCTGAAAAATCTTGAAGACAAAGAAAGCAAGGACAGCAAAAACAACAAATTATATTCACATAAAGATAAGGAATGCAGTAGACTTCGCGTTAGAAAATATGCAAACTAGAAGCATTGGAGTGATCTCTGTTAAGTATTGAATTTTTCTAATTTTTCTAATCTTTCTCTAGCAGAGAAGGAGCCTTGCCCTTGCTCGGTCTGGTCTCAAACTACTCCTGAGATCAAGCAATCCACCTGTCTCAGCCTCCCAGAGTGCTAGCATTATAGGTGTAAGCAACTGTGCCTGGCCTTGATTTAGATGATTTTTGAATAAAGTTTTGAACTTTAGAGCTGAGGCTGGAAATAGTTAAGACATTAGGGCTGTTGGGATACAATAAATACATTTTGCTTGTGATAAAAAATAAATTTTGTGGGACCAGGATGTGGATTATTATGGACTAAAAATTTGTGAACCCCCTCCTCCAATTTCATATGTTGAAGCTTTAATTCCTGATTTGGTGGAATTTAGGCCTTTAAGAGGTAATTAAGTTTAGGTAAGATTATAAAAATTGGACCTCATGATGGTATGAGTGTCCTTATAAGAAGAGAATGAGACAAGAGCTTTCTCTCTGCCCACTATGTGAGGATGCAGCAAGAAGTTGCCTCTGAAAGTCAGGCATGTCAGGAAGAGGGCCCTCACCAGAACTCAACTGGCCTGGCATCCTTATCTTAGACTTCCTAACCTCAAGAATTATTATAAATAAATTTCTGTTATTTAAGCCACCTGGTCAATGAGATTTTATTATGGCAACCCTAGCTAAGACAGTGACTTTGGAGATAGCTTAATAGAATTTGCTTGAGGTAAAACTCAAGAAAAAAATAGTGAAACAAAAAATATAATGGGACAATCAAAGGTGTGGAACAATATCAGATGGACTTTCATATGCATAATTTAAATCACAAATATTTACAAAACAGTGACTGATAATTAAAAATGCAAATTATAGATTTAAGAAGCCCAGAGACCTTTAAGATGGATCAATGTAATACCCAATAAGCTGCTAAAAGCCAAAGAGCAAGTGAAAAATCTTGAAGACAAAGAAAGCAAGGATAGCAAAAACAACAAATTATATTCACGTAAAGATAAGGAATGCAGTAGACTTCATGTTAGAAAATATGCAAGCTAGAAGCACTGGAGTGATCTCTGTTAAGTATTGAAAAAGGTAAAGAAATCAATCTGGAACTCTATATTGAGTTTAAAGAGAAATATTGTATTGAAAGAGAAATAAAATATTTTTACACATGAGTAAAAATAGAAAGTGCCTTCATAGTATGCCTGTTCTATAAGAAATCTGAAAGAAAATTCTTTAGGCAGAAGAAGTAAATAACTTGACAAAAACTTGGGTTTATGTGTAAAAACCCTCAAAGTGTTCTAGCAGATAGGGTTTTCCTAAAGTAACTATTCTACAATTATACTCTTCTTATCTTTCTTTCTTTTTTGCAATAGGTAATTTTATACACGTTATGATGTCCTCATCAAAGGCATTATTGCCAAACCAAATACTACTAATCTATACATAATATTTCCTTCCTAAATGCTAGTATTATCCAATCAAATCCTAAATCATCCTCACTATCATTACCTTTAAACATTTTTTTCTAAATTATATCTTTTCAATAGTTTAAATATTCATATATTTTTCTATATTACTGAGCAGACTAGATAATTAATTGACAGTGATAGTGATGGCTTGAACTTGGAGAGACTATTGTGTTATCCATCTCACTGTTTTACAGATTCTTATCAGGTTTTTCTTTTTAGGTAGAAAAACACAATCAACTCTAGGCTCTTTAATTGTATATAGATGCTTGAATTATATATAGAAATTTGCTCACACAAATAATTAAAGAGATGGAAAGCCCAACACAGAACAGTGAGGAAACCAAGAGGTTAGCAAGAGAGAGATCTGCATGTTTAATACGAGAAGGAAGAATACTAGAGCCCAGGATGCAGAATCCTCCAAAAGGAGCCAGAGCCATAGCAGGGGCTATCTGATATGAAAGATGACTATGGAGGGGCTGTCAGGCGGAAGTTAGACCTGAAAAACTAATGCAGCTTCTGTCAGAGGCAACATCATAAGTGAAAAGAAAGTTAAGAAACACATTTATTCATCTTCACCAAGTTTCCCAGGATGTTTTACTGAATGAATAAAAGTAGAGGTCAAAGCAAAAGGTATTCTGGAAAACATGGTCACCCTAAGAGAACAGAAGAGAAGAACTGGTAATAGATTATAGAGTACACAGTTAACTTGCCCACTCTATGATCCATTCTACAGAAGGGTGGTATAATCATTATTTTAACAATTAAATTTGATACTGACAATATCCTATCAGAATTTTAATGGAGTTGAATTATTAAAATATTATTAAATATTTTTCATGGCCTTGTATCCTGCTTATTACTATTTTATAAGTTATATTTCAGCTTTAAACATATACCTTCTTTTAAAATATTTTTCAGGCTCGGCGCCTGTGGCTCAATCGGCTAAGGCACCAGCCATGTACACCCAAGGTGGCGGGTTCGAATCCCCAGCCCAGGCCTGCCAAACAACAATGATGGCTGCAACCAAAAAAATGGCCAGGCATTGTGGCGGGCGCCTGTGGTCCTAGCTACTTGGGAGGCGGAGGCAGAAGACTTGCTTGAGCCCAGGAGTTGGAGGTTGCTATGAGCTGTGATGCCATGGCACTCTACCCAGGGGAATAGCTTGAGGCTCCGTCTCAAAAAATAAACAAATAAATAAATAAATATTTTTCAAACTTATTATATGCTCTTTATATTTTCTTCTTTTTAAGGGGGGGGTTCTCAAATGATCCTTTATTGAAACATTTCCCTTGTACTTTATAACCACCTGGGCACTTCATAGCACAACTGTTGATATCATGAGAGTAGCAGCCATAAACATTGCAGCCCACTGCCTGGGCCATGCCTAGGGTCTCTTTAGTGGTTCCAGAGAGTTCTCTAGCTAAAGATTGGTGCCACATTTGTCTGGCAGTGTTGATAATCTCATCATAAGTGATATTTCCTTCATATTTAATGTTTTCTGTTTCTTTTGATCTCTGGGTGGTTCCTTGATGGCTTTGATGATGAGGGCAGAAGCAGAAGGTACCACTTCAATCTGGATAGTCAGTCTCACTGTAATCCTCAGACCTTTCCAGTCACAAGGTTGCCTTGGTGATGTCATCACCAACCTTTTTTTGGAGACAAACCCAGGAGGCTGATTTTGGGGGCCAGGGCAAACATGGCACCTATTTTGCAAAAGGTAAACCTCAGGTACATGACTTTGATCTCATTGGAGTCAAACTTAGGTGGCATGATGGAGGCAGCTGGTGTAGATGATCCTGGATTCAGGATGACCGAAGAAAGGTTGCACTTGGCCTCCTCTGACCCAGAAACTGAAAGCTGCTATTTACATTTTCATATAAACAAAACTCTCAAGACAAAGACTATAATTTAAATCTCATATTAAGTAACTCAACCCCGATGTTTAGTCCATAAGTCGATACAGCCATCACATAAAGATACAGGGGAACTTGTAAAAAGAAATGAACAAACAAAAACTCCATCCTGTGAGTTATCATGTTGTATGGTCAATCTTTCCTACAATGATTTATTTTCCTTATGGGGCAGTAATTGTGTCTTTTACATCTTTGTATCTCCAGCAACTGAAAGAATGTCTTACATATGTTGGCAGCTCAATAAGTTTATGTGAGAATGATTAAATAATAAAGTCAAAATGAATGTTGAATGTCTTAACAGTACTCTTTTCAAAATATCGTAATTCTTTAAAATTTTTTGTTTTTATTAAATCATAACTGTGTACATTGATGCATTTATGGGGTTCAGTGTACTGATTTTATATACAATGTGAAATGCTTACATTGAACTGATTACATCCATCACAATTATATTCTTTTCTTAATATTTTTTGAAATGTACCATTGCATTTTTCACATTATGTGAGGTCTCCCCCAAATACCCTCCCTCTTCTTGCCCCTGCCCTCTCCTTCCCTATCTCTCCTCTTCCCTTCTACTTTCTAGACTATAGTTATATTTTCCCATTTGTAGATTATTATATATCAATTTCATAGTAGTATTGAGTACATTGGATACTTTTTTATTCCTATTCTCTAGGTACTTTACTAAGAAGAATATGTTCCAGCTCCGTGCAGGCAAACATAAAAGATGTGAAATCTTCATAATTTTTATGGCTGCATAGTATTCCATGGTGAATGTATACCACAATTTGTTAATCCATTTATGGGTTGATGAGCACTTGGACTGTTTCCATGTCTTGGCAATTATGAATTGGGCTGCAATAAACATCTGGTATGAATTTATGAATGGAGAACCAAGAGATGAACCCAGCTACTTATCATCATTTGATCTTTGATAAGCTTATCAAAAACATGCAGTGGGGGAAAGATTCTCTATTTAATAAATGGTGCTGGTTGAACTGGCTGGTGACCTTTAGAAGACTGAAACTAGACCCCCCATCTTTCACTATTAACAAAAATTGATTCTCACTGGATAAAAGATTTAAACTTAAGACATGAAACTATAAAAATAGTAGAAGAGAGTGCAAGGAAAACAGTTGAAGAAATCGGCCTGGGAGAATATTTTATGAGAAGGACCCCCTGGGCAATTGAAGCAACACCAAAAATGCATTACTGGGATCTGATCAAACTAAAAAGCTTCTGCACAGCCAAGAGCACAGTAAGTAAAGCAAAAAGACAACTTTCAGAATGGGAGAAGACTTCTGCAGGTGATGCGTCTGACAAAATATCATAATTTTTCTTCTTTTTATTCAAATCCATGAGATGTGTTCTAATTATATTATCTGAACCCTTGATTTTTTTGAAAAGAAAAAGAATGTAAAAATGCAACATTAGTATTCCAATATGGTATTGAAACTTTCCCCTTAAGCATTAAGCATGCTAAATTGTAATACACCTGCCCATCAACTGTTGGCTTTCTGGTTACAACAGGTTCCCTGCTGGCAATTCAACATGAGTGGCCCCAATGATAATCGTCTGTGCATTGTACTCTCATGAAATCCAATACCATGTGGAAAATTGAACTGCATTTCTTTATTATCATGTCTCTAACTGGAATTTTTGTCAAAATATCACATAGAAGTTCAATTCACTCAGATATATCTTAAACATATATTATAGTTGTCTGTTATAGTTGGCTATTGAAAATTGCACACAAAATTTGTGGACACCATGTTTGCTTAAGCAAACATTAGGAAGCAACTGATATGACAATCGTTTCATCAGCAATCTCTTTTTATAATACCATAATATTTGTAAAAAGAAAATTATAAAATGTTAGAATAAACATAAACTTTAATTATTTGGGGGTCTTTGCCATCTTAAAAAAAAATTCTACTCAGGTCACATGTCAATAATTTCCACTGAAAAATATCAAAGAAAGTAATACTGAGGGTTAGTTGGTGTGTGTGTGTGTCTGTTCATATGAGCGTGTGGTGTGTGCTTTCTTCTTTATGATTTTTTAAGGCTAATTTTTATAGAAAAAAGAAAAATCATGATAACATTGAAAGCAATTTCTCTGTACAAATGTGTAACACAAGATAGAACTCGAAAACTGTGTAATTAAAATGTATAAGCCTCATTTTAATGAATGTTTAAGGATGTTGCACACAGTTTGCTAATTGTTATTGCCTGGTTTTGTAATGTCACCACAAAGGGAGGTATGTAGCATGTCCATTAAACAAGATTGTATGCCTTTTATCTAAATTACTTAAAAAGAGACATTTACTTCTCTTCCACACCCCCTTTATTTCAGAAGAGTGTTGAATAGAGTGATTGCCATCTGGGGTCTCTTTCTTAAGATTTTCCTTATCTTATCTCACCCTCTCTAATGCTTTTAGAATCAACAACACCTTAAAAGATGTTACTGTGCACAGGCACTGGGGAATAAATTGACTATAGCCTGATATATATCGACATTTTATCTAAAAGAAGAATATGTCTTTTGAATGGATATTGATCTGGGGAGAAGACGACATTTATTGGGCAGGTGAATTCATTAACTCTTTCTCTTCTTTCTTTTTCTTCTTCTTTTTTTTTAATCTCTCTCTCTCTCTTCTCTGCCTCTCTTTCCTTCCTGCTATTTTATTTATTTATTTAAATAAGGGGTCACACTCCAAGCTGGAGTGTGTTTGTTATTCACACATGAGATCGCAAGTGGGATCCCAGCTTATTGCAATCTCAAACTCCTAGCCTCAAGTGATCTTCCTGCATCAGCCTCCCCATTAGATGGGTCTACACGTATGTTCACTACACCCCGCCTATTATTATTTATTCCTATATCTGTGAAGTTTATGTTGGCAAGGTCAATGGCAAATTCTTATGGAGGCAGAAAGATAAATGCAGGAACTGTCATAATGTGTTGTATTTTTTTTTCTTTTTTTTGGTGTGTGTGTGTGATCTCTTGACTCACTTTTGAAGGCCAGGCTAGGGTCTGGACAGACAGTTCTCTTTCTAGAGCAGCAGATTAATTCTACACCTCCACCACTTCCCTTGTCAGGTTTTCATACTTGCCCTGCATACACCTACCCTAGTCTCCCCAGGGCCAAGTACTAGACAGGCAGACATTATCTAATTTCCTAGAAATTACTAAAATGAGCTTGCCTTAACTGCCTTAAATCTGCTTAGCTTGTCTCTTTTCTTCCCAGAAAAACTACAATAAGATGTTTCCCCACAGTTGTCTTCCCTTCTTCTGCCTAGTGAAAAACTCCAGTGCTGTGTTCTCTCCAGAGAACTATGAACAGAACAAACTGTTAAACTTTTCCCAGTTTCTTTCACATAATCTAAGTCTGGTCTCACCATACCTCACCCAAGATGATACAAGTTAAAACAGGAATGTAGACCTTTTATTTCTGGGAAAGGCATTTTTTACTGAGAAGAGAAACACATCAATTGAGTATAACTTGATGGTAAGAAGTACTTGAAACATCAAATTCATTTTATTCTAATTCTGTTGTCACCCTGCAATCAGCAGTTCATTTTCTTCCTTTCATTCCATCACTCATGTTAAGTATTTATTCACTGGCTGTCAAATGATAATCACAGTGCCCGGCAAATAAATGAGGAAGGAATGAGACCCGATGGAGGGTAGCTCCCTGAGGGTAGACTTGGTGTAAGGTCTTGGCTTGTTAATAAAGAAAAGAATGCACAATTCATGTACACGTTGCAACTTTTCCTGTCTACAAAACAATAAATGTTCTCAAAGTAAATGAATGAACTAAAATTCTGGTTCCTAAATCCTTATGGAAGTGAGAGTCTACTTTGAAGAATGACTCATCTCAATGTGTGGTCCTCTAAAACACAGTTCCTAAGTGGCACATACTGGTCTGGGAGGAATGGAGGAAGAGAGGGAGGGAGAGAAGGAAAGAGAGAGAGAAAGAGAGAAAGGATAGAATAAGACAAATGAAAAGAACTGAAGCAATGTTTTGTACTATGTAACATGGAATATGTGTGCTTCATATTATTTTATAATGAGGGAAAAAAAAGAAACACGTTAGATTGCTGAATCAGGCAGAAACCAGTCTTCTGGAGAAGCTGGGAGACAACATTTACGTTTTCAGAGACCACCTAGTTAAAATGCTCCCAACCAAATGACATGGTTATATTCAATAGATTTTCCCAAAGGAAAATGTCATATCTTATATGTAATTTTACCACCTGTAAGAATAAACTGCAAATTACTTGTTTCCTCAAAGTTTATATAGAGTGATAATGAAAGGTTCTGCATCCAAGGAAGAAAGATTATTCCAAGGCATGAAACAAAGGAAAACAGAATCCCTGTTCTGTAGAAATCATGTGGTCTTTATTTCCACCTGGATGTAGGTGGGATGAAATCAAGAAAAGAATTCTACATGTGGGCTATGGTGGATGGGAATTTAAAGGGCCAGGCAGCATAGCAATTGGCAGCATTCCTATTTCCTGGGGGGCACATGTGTCTGACCCTTCCTGAGCAGGCCTTGGTTCTGACCCTCCCTGGGTGGGCCATGAACTTGACCCTGCTTCGGGGTGAGGCCATGAACCTGACCCTGCCTGGGCAGGGCAAGTTTATTTGGGCAGGTCCACCTGATTCTATCAGATAGTGTATCTCTCTCATGTTTTTGTTGAAGAAATAATATTTCCCAGTTTCCTTGTTTGGATCAATAAAGTCCATGTGGGTCTAAAGGTGAAAAATAATGTGATTAAGTCCCTAGTTTCTTTTGAAAGATTCTATTAAAGCAATAATTAAAACCCTATAGTTTTAAACAGGATAACAAGCCTTGAAAAATACGGAGCATTATCTCCGGGCTAGCAACAAATAATTTACCTAATTTGTTCCCCATTAAGTCTAACTGACTCTATTACTTAATAGCCTTGAGGGAAAAGGGGCAGTGATGTGAGGGTAAGTAGAAAGTATTATTATGGATTTTTCTTTCTTTAAACATATTGCCAATAAAGGTGGTATTTCAGGCTACATATGGCTATGTGATTCTGAGTAATCTTCTCACTCAGAAAACTAGAAAAATGTAGTGCCTGTGGCTCAAAGGAATAGGGCACTGGCCCCATGTACTGGCGGTGGTGGGTTCAAACCTGGCTCTGGCCAAAAAGAAAAGAAAAGAAAGAAAAAGAAACCTAGAAAAAACAAATTTTTAATAAAGTTTGATATTATTGAAGACACACCAATTAAGAAACGTAAGGGATTAAGGATCAACTTCCAGGTGGGATAGAAAAGATTTTGGGGCCAAGACTTGCATTTTACACTGTGTTATTGAGAAATTTGGCTTGCAAACACCATCTAAAAGATAGGCTTGGCTCAGTGCCTGTAGCTCAACTGGCTAAGCTGCCAGCCACATACACCAGAGCTAGCGGGTTCAAATCCAGCCTGAACCTGCCAAACAATGACAAATACAACCAAACAATAGCCAGGCATTGTGGTGCATGCCTGTGGTCCCAACTACTTGGGAGGCTGAAGCAAGAGAATTGCTCTAAACCCAGAAGTTAGAGGTTGCTGTGAGTGGTGATGCCACAGCACTCTACCCAGGGTGACAGCTTGAGGCTCTGTCTCAAAAAAATAAATAAATAGATAAAATAAAATAAAAGACAAGCTTAACTAGAGCTGTCATCACGAGGCAAGAAAGTAAAAGCAGAGCTAAGAGAATCTGTCCTAGCCATCCTATGTAGGCCTTAGCCAAGGCATTTCTGTTGTCTGTATGTTCCTCCCTTGACACTTGCGGGGCCTAGATTGTAACCTAGTAAATTCCTTGGATTTCTGTGGCCTTTGGGGGCAGGAGGTCCATCTGGTCTCAAGGGCATGGGCCAATCTGACCTTCCACCTTGAGCCTGGGACCTTGAGGATGATGTCGTGTCTTTCTCAGTTTTATGACCCTCATGTGCACTCTAGCCCTGAAAAGTGGATAAAAGGGAGGTAGGGGGATTCAGGTGGGGGGCTGGGTTTTGGAGACACACTGGTCTTCCAAGTTCCCCCGGCCAAAATAAAGCCACTTTCTCTAATCAACTGGTGCCTAGAGTCTTCTGTCTGTGTCATTTCCTGCTATAGTCATCCTCACATGCCTGGATGCCTGGGAGGAAATAGAGTTAGAGGCCTCTGAAGGGGAAGGTTTCTATAAAACCATCATGATTTATATTGAAACCCCAAAGGGAAAGCTCTCCCAATAAAAGACATCATGGAATAAACAAGTGTTGGATATGTGACTCACCTAATTTCGACTAACTGAAAATTTTGATTAAATTCAAATTATATGGAATTACTGGACCCAGAAGCCAAGTGTTTCGGCCAGAAATGAATATCCTCTAAGGAGAGGTCCTGGTAGTTTTTTCTCTGGAAAAAAACATGTCATTATCCACAGTTGTTCATCTGCTTCCTACAATATTTTAATATATAGGATTCAGCATTTTATTGAAAATGGTCAAGCTGATGAGTAAAACTAGACTGCATGACATAATAAAACAATAACCATCATAATCCCAAAGAGCAAAAGTCTAATAGAAAGAGACACTCAGAAGATATGATAAAAAGGAATGTAACTGCAGATAAGACAGAGCTAAAGAGAGATTATTAATTTCAGAGAAAAGCCAGGAAAAGCTGCAAAGACTGAGGGATGGAGCATTAGAAAAAATGTGATTTTATTAACAACTAAAGGTGAACCCATACATACCCTATAGAGCAGAAATTCTATTTTTAGGTATGTGTACTATAGATGTTTATAAAACTATGAACAAGAATAATTATATTAGTGTTGTTGGTAATAGCAAAAAATCTAGACATATGTTGGCGGAAAGAATAGTCAGCATATATAACAAAGTTTGATATATGCACACAATGTAATAACAAATAATAATACCAGCCAACAGATGAGATGCATGTGGTCTTCTTACACATGCTTGTGAACAAATAAACCCTATACAAAAGATACCCTACTGTGTAATTCTACTGATTAAATTAAAAAACAAGAATATATGATCTGTATTTTTAGAAAACAAGATAGTGATTACTTTGGAAACGAGGGACCGGATTGAATTTGGAGTGGCCCAAGGGGGATTCTTGAGAGCTAGGTATGAGGGTGTGATCAATTTGTACAAAGAGCAGAGAGCTAGCACTTATGATTTATGCACTGTGCAAAATGTGTGTTCTTTGTAGATAAAATATTTTATAAAAATGTAATGAAAAATGTCACAAGTAGGAAAGAGAACCTTGAATAAGAAAAGTTATAGGACTCACACTATTGGATAACAGAACAGTTACAAAATGACAGCAGTAAGACAGAGTTGTGTTTGCCAATGATAAGGTAAAAGACAGGAGCAAAGAACGAAAGAAACAAACCAGCACACCTGGGTGCTTTATCATGACAATGATAACTGTGAAAAATAGTGAGAAATGGATAATCTCTCTCATAAATGTTACTGTGTTAAACGGTTATTTAAAATGGAAAAAATTGATTACTCTTTTGTTTACCTTGTGTCACACATGTATGACTTCCCCCAACTTCCCCAACTTCCACGCAACCAATCATAGGTAGACTTTAGATCTAAAATAATGTTTCTATTAGATGATATGGCTTGATGTCTATGACCTTGAGGTAAGTAAAGTTTTCTTCCCAAGAAGACCAGAAAAAAGTATCAACCATGAGGAAAACCGTCTATAAATTGGACTATCATCTATAACAATGAACTAACAAGGTCTGTTCATTCAGAGTCCATTAAGGTCATGAAAAGACTACCTATGGAGTGAGAAAAAGGTTTGTAACAAGTATAATCAAGAGAAGGAGCTCCATTTTAAAATATATAAAGAACTTCTAATTGACATAAAAACAGAACCTATTTTAAGTAATAGGCTAGACATTTGAACATCTCTTCATTAAAGAGTCCATAGTTCATATTTGTGATGATGACTTTTATGTTTCAACTTGAAAAGGATAAGGGATGTACAGAGAGTTGGCAAAACATTTTTTTCTGGCTGTGTCTGTGAGAATGTTTCTGGATACAATTAGCATTTGAATCAGTAAACTAGGTAAAGAAAATCACCCTCATTGATGCAGACGGCATCGTCCAATCTACTGAAGGTCCAAATAAGAGAAAAAGGCAGAGGGAGAATAAGTTTGCCCCTGTTTGAGCCAGGACATCCATCTTCTCCCGTGTTCAAACATTGAAGTTCTTGTTTCTTAGGCTTTAGAACTCAAATTGAATTATATCACCAGCTCTCCTGGTCCTATGGTTTACAGATGGCAGATCTTAGGATTTCCTGACCTCCAGAGTCATGTGAGTAAATTCCTGTAATATCTCTCTCTCTCTCTTTCTCTCTCTCAATATATGTGTTTATGTGTGTATATGTGTATATATTCATGCACATGTATATCAGGCATGTATATATATTCATGTATATATATATACATACATGATATATATTAATATGTATATATACACACATATATATGTAATATGTATATATATGCACAAAAACATGCACACTTCTAACTGATTCTGCTTCTGGAGATTCCTAAGGCAGAACTACATAGTTTTGAATTTAGATAGAAAAAAATTGGGATAAAAGATAAGTAAGTAAAGATACAAGATTTCAAAAATCTCTGTAACATAGTTCCCACCTGACTATGTGTCTGGGAAGCTTAGAAACTATTCCATATTATCTTGGAATAAATTTTGTACTCTATGCTTTTCTTGCCAATTGCTTCTGTGTTACGTGAATCCTACCCTATCATCCTGAGCAGGCACCTTCTTTAAGACTTAGATACAGGGACTCTGACATCAAATTTGAGTCTTTTATTTGATTCTAAGATATACTACCTTAATTGATGCCATTTTTCCTTTATTTAAACATACGGCTTCTCTGATACATAGAACTTTAAGTGATTTCTACCTGCAGGATAGAACTCAATGTCTGCTCCACGGGAAGTAGAGTTAACCTTCAGCGAACCATATGGACCCAACCTTCCTTGGCTGTACCATCTTATTACCCATTCCACAGCAGATGTGTGGTAACATTTAATTACATTCCAAGATGATGTCCAGAGTCAAGCATATTGTTCTGTTTTTGTTGTTGTTGTTTGATTGTTTATTTGTGCTTTGTTTTTGTTTTACTTTCTATCAAGGACTTAAGAAAAAAAGCAAAATGCTTCCTTTGAGCAAAGGTAGCTTGATACATATCAATAGCTTCTAGGAATATGATTTTTATGAATGGCAATTCAAGTACAGGGAGAGAGGCTTGCAAGGATTATCTCTAGATTCCCCTCCAATGTTACAATCATGCATTCTTATTAAGAATTTAGTAACAAAATTCAGACATATGTCTATGTGTTGTCTTTCATATAATAATGCAGATAAATGTCTAATAACTCTACAAACATTTGCAAACAAAATATACCATTCCTTCCAATATTTGTTCAATGATATAGCCTGCTACATAGACAATTCAATTACAGGGAATACACAGAAGTTTTCATCTGACACCAGAAGAATATACTTTTTATTTTCTCTAATGCACATGAAATATTTTCAAATATAGACCAAATGTAAGGCCACAAAAGAAGTTTTTACAAATTTAAGAAGACTGAAATTACATCTATCATTATTTATAACCACAGTGATACAAGCTAGAAACCAATAATGAGAGGAATTTTGGGTAATTCACACATGTGGAAATTAAACAACAGGATACTGAATAAGTCCTGAATAAAAGAAGAAAATATAAGAGAAAATTTAAAATGTCTTGAGACAAATGCCAAAGAAACACAACTACCAAAAGTTCTGGGATGCTGTTCTAAGGAAAAAGTTTATATCAAGAAAGTTCTGTACTGAAAAATAAAAGGAAAAAACAAATCCTAAATAAGTAGCTCAACATTTGTATCAAGGAATTGGTTAAAATAGAAAGAAATTAAGCCCCAGTTTAGAAGAAGGATGGAAAGAGTAAGATTCAGAACAGATATAAAAGAAAGGGGAACAGAAAAGTCTTTGAAATTTAATCAATCTAAAATTTTTTTTGTATTAACCTGGATAAAGGTGGAACACATTCTTCTTAGTAAAGCATCACAAGAATGGAGAAGCAAGAATCCATTGTACTCAATTCTAATATGAAGAATTGAGGGGTAGAGGTGAGATCTCATACAAGGTGGGGGGTAGGGGAATGAAAGATGGGGGTGGTCACAGCGTATGGCTCACCTCTTGGGGGCAGGACACAGTTACACAAGGGACTTTACATAACAACCACAATCAGAGTAATCTAAGTCTTTGTCCCCTCAATGAATCCCAAACAATAAAAAAGTTATCTTTAAATAAATATAAAATTGACAAACTTTTAGCAAGATAGAGTGAAAAAAGTGATAATATTTAAATATATGAAACAAAAAATGAAAATAAAGACATTATAAAAAAGATCCTTCTGAAATAAAAAGGTTGATAAGCAACTATTATGAACAATTACTGTATGTGCTGTGCCCACAAAGTGAATAATCTATAAGAAATATGTAGATCTTTAGCAAATATAATAGTAATTTCTGATAATATATAATCTAGCTAAGATTGATCAGGAAGTAATAAAAAAGAAAGCATAAACAGACCAAAAACAAAAAGATTGAAGAAGTAATCCTTCAAACAAAGAAATACTCAGAGTTGAATGTCTTCATGTTGAATTCTACCAAACATTGAAGGAAGAATTTATACTAATACTCTTTAAGCTCTTCTGAAAAAAGAGATTCTGAGGCCACATTTTATGAGACCAATATCACCTTGATGCCTAAGCCAGTCAAAGACATCACCACAAAACAAAACAAAAAAATTTTCTCTAATAAAAATTGATGCAAACTTGATCAAATAGCAGCAAATAGAATTCAACAATTCTATCGATGGAAAGAGTAAGATTCAGAACAGAAATAAATAAAATTTGTTAAATTCTTTAATTTATTAAAGTTAAAGTCTTAACTTTTTAAGACTTTTCTGTTGCAATTCATTTGTGGCTGGGGGAATATAAAATGCTGCAGCCACTATGAAAAACAGTTAACATATGACTCAACAATTCCATTCTTAGGAATGAAATTAAAATATACACACAATAAAACATGTGCATAGGCACCCTCTTGTTCACTGAAGCATGATTCACAATGGCCCAGACACAGAGACAACCAGCGTCCATCAATAAATGAATTGACAGAGAAATTATGAGATACACACCCAGTCACATTCATACACACATGATGGGTGTTATTCAGCCCTAGAAAGGAGATCTTGCCATATGCAATAGCATAAAACAGAAGGACATTTTAAAAGCAGACACAGATAGTAAATACTCAATGTTCTCATCTATATTTGTAATGATTTAAAAAGTACAAACAGTCACACATATCATGATATACAGTAAAACACTTGTTATTAAGAGCAGGGAGGCAGGATGGAAAGGGATGATGTAAATTAGAGGTTATCATGTAGATCTGACGTACAACACAAGGCCCATAGGCAATAAAATTCTACTACATTTGGGATTCTTGCTAAATGAGTAGATTTTAGCTGCTCATGCTACAAAAGTAAAACAAAACAAAAACATAGGGGACTAAGAGAGATGACAGGTATGTTAATTTGCTTCACAAATAAAACAAGACCTGGCTATTTGGCTAAGACTACACATATGTCACATAAACCAGATTCAAAGTCAATCACCTTTGATACTTTGTGTGAACCTATGGAAGTGATTTATATACACGTATTTTGTAAATTTTATCCCATAGAAATGTGTATTGTGCGTGTCTTTGTGTGTATAATGGGTAACTTACAAGTCTCATCTTCAAACTACACACTGAAGTTTCCAATAAAGCATGATAAGTGTCTTCATAGGAGACAACTACTAAAGAAGAGTGGTGACTGCAGCATGTGGTTAGGGAAGGACAGAAAGCTGGAGAAGATGAGCAAATCTGGGGCCAGTGATTATAAGTGGGACAGACAGGAATTTTCTGTCAATTTTTCACCCTTCCTGTATCCATGTTCTTTGCTAAATATTAATAATATCATCTTTCTTCTGGAGCTAGAATGTGATTTCTTTCTTTCTTTTTTTTTTTTTTTTGTAGAGACTGAGTCTCACTTTATTGCCCTCAGTAGAGTGCCCTGGCATCGCACAGCTCACAGCAACCTCCAACTCCTGGACTTAGGTGATTCTCTTGCCCCAGCCTCCCAAGTAGCTGGGATTACAGGCGCCCAGCACAATCCCTGCTATTTGTTGTTGTTGTTGCAGTTTGGCCAGGGCCAGGTTTGAACCCGCCACCCTTGGTATATGGGGTCAGCACCCAGGCACTGAGCCACAGGTACCACCCAAGAATGTGATTTCTTGTTTGACCCTATGACTTGTATTTGCAAATGAACTATTAGCAGATACAACGCAGGAGGGACGAGAGAAGTGTTTGTGCATCCATGGGCATTAGCCTCTGAGGTTCTGCATCCCATGAAAAGAGTTATCCCAAGTTACCTTCGCTCCCTTCAGTCTGTGGCTCAGAATGGGCAAAGGCAAAAGCCAGGCTCAACAAGCTGCCCCAGCCACAAGCAGTGGACCTCTGGCAATTATTTTAAGTGACTGAATTTGGGATTTTTTTTTTTTTAAAGACAGCAATATTGTGGTACTAGCTTACAGACACAAAAATTAATTTGGTATGATTTTTATGAGTCTGGATAAAAATAAATTGTTATATATTAACCATAAAACATGTAAATCAATTATCTCATTGTAATCCATTATATTTTTCATTGACATAAGCACACGACTACAATATTCATTGATTTATGGATTGAAAAAAAATAGGCTGAGATATTTGGCTGGAACCACAACTATTATGCGGTAGAGGCTAGAGTGAAAGACCATCTATCTGATTCCCAGGGTGTTGCAATTCCTTGTTCCTCTATGCTCCTTCCCCACCTCCCACCCCCAATTGAAGATGAGGATAACGGAAGAAATGCAATGATCATATAGTCTATTCATTCTATAACTAATTGCTTGATTATCCCCCCCCTTTTTTTTAGTAGATTTACTAATAAAGATCTAAAAACTAACTTCATTTTTATTTTTCCAATCCTTATGCTTCCATTGCTGGGGGGAAAAAAAAAACCATGAAGAACTGAGATAGAAAATGAGGATTGGAGAGGAATGCAAGAGCGCGGGACAAACTCAGTAGCCAGATAATCCATAAACTGAAACAATCACCCTTAATTGAATGCGCACGTGTAGACTGAGATGGTTCCCCAACAGTGAGGCAGTAGGCAATGATTAATGACTGGAAGAAATCAGTAAAGAATTCTTCCTGAGCTCTGAACTGTGCTGTGAATATAAAAATCTGCTGGAACAGGTGACATGTTGCTAAGGGTTCCAACAAGTAGACAGAAGAAATTGCAGCTCTGCCCACAATTTATTTCCAAAGACAGAGAGAAATGGTGACGTAGCAGTGTCACATAATAATGCAGAGAGCTTTATTTTTCCTTCTGTCTGGAGAGTGGTAATCCAGACTGGTTTTCTATCCAAGCTACAGGGGAAGACAAAATGCAATAATTAAGAAATCCGAAGACTTGTCAAAAAAGACAATGTGAAGCTGAAAGTTGAGTAATTATTTAAAGTGCTCAAAAAGCTCAGCTCATAACTTTATTGTTCTAAGTACTTTAGGGGGAAAGGAAGACTTATCTCAGCAAGAGAGGAATCTTAAATTCTTACAAAAGTAAACATAAAAGCAACAGAGTATTTATTCAGTCATCCATTAAATACCAACTGAAACAGGGAAACGTCTCCAGATGTAAATTCTGGGAAAGAAAACACATGAAGATACTGTTCACAGACACATTCCTGTCACTCAGAGCGGAACTTACTACACAAAAATGTCTTAAAAATAACTACTCAGTGACTAAGTGGATGGCACTGCCCTCATGGAGCTTACAAAGCAGTAAGGTATTCTCTCTATTTGGGGGCTTTTCTTGTGATTTGCATAATTATAAAGGAGAAATTCTTGTGCCTTTTTTCAAGATACACTTACTCTCACACCTGTCTCCATGTCAGAATCACTGGAAGAGCTCAGGAATAATACTCAGACCCTCTCTACCCTATGTGTCTGGGTTAGGTTTGGAGCATTAGTATTGAGGATTCTAATATCCAGCTGAGGTTGATAAATACAAATACACAAATAAACAACTGACCTAGAATAGAGGATCTGAAAGAAGAGGGAGGGCTTACCAAGACAACTGTGATAAATGCTAAGATTTATCCCAGACCCCTGCAAGACCATGTGAAAAACCCTTGCGTCCAGAGGAAACATGGCCAGTTACCGCTCTGAGATGGCAAATGCCCAGCGCACAGAGGAAAGTGAAACAGGATGAAGGTGTTGAGGCAGGTGAGGCCAGAACACACGAACTGTGTTAAGTCATTGTCTTAAATACCTTTAGTGGCTTCTTAGGACAAGGAAGGTTAGGGAGTTGATCAGAGTCATTTTTCTTTACAGAAGGTATAACTGATGAGAAGGACAGTATTTATGGAGGACAATTAGGAGACTGTTACAGTCTCCTATAAAAGAACTAATAATAGCCTGGATTAGGCAGGAGAGGGAAATGAGTGGTAGTGCCCGCTGTGAGACCCAGGTCCGTGATTTGGAGGGTCATCCTCTGGCCCTCCTCCAACTTTGCTCTTTCCTTCAGAAACTCAAGCCATCTTCGAAGTCTTGTGTAGACCTCCTTCTCCAGAGGATCTTCCGAGGGTGGCCTGCATATTTAGTTCAAAAGCTTGCTAAAGGCTACTCTTAGTGGTAGAGAGGTAGAAAATGCACTGTAAGGTGTGGTGTTCTCATGTGTACACTCTGATCCGTTGAGGAGCTGGTTAGAGGTTGGAATGGCTGTAGAAGTGGGGATCCATGCCAGGCTACCGGCCAGCAAGTCCTATGTGCAATTTTGTTAGAGGCTTTATATAAATTACGGGTAGTGAGGAGAGAGAAATATAACAGAGAAGTACAGAGGGCATGATCTTGAAATTAATAGGTAGAAAAAACAATAAAACACTATCAGCTTCATCCTCTGAAATAACCATATATTTTAAAGAAAAAAATCCAGTATTTGTTATATTTTAAAGTATATTCTTATCTATTTGATAAAGAATTATTATCACAACAGTTGGTCAAAACAGGGACATTTTCCCACATTTGACAATGTAGAAATGAATATTTACATAAAGTAGAGGTAGGCTCTCCATTTTCTGGAAAGGGCAGGATAGCCAATATTTTTAGTGACCAGGCTCTATTCACATCGTCTGTCATCTCTGTCATTGTAGCTACTCACCTCTGACATTGTAGCTTAAAAGCAGCCATAAGCGATATGCAAAACAATCTGTGTGGCTGTGTTCCAGTGAAACTTTATTTATAAAACGAGGCAGGCAGACAGATTTGGCTCACGAGTAGTAGTTTTGTTTTGAGACAGAGTCTCACTCTGTTGCCCGGGCTAAAGCTAGAGGGCTCTGGCTTCATCATAGCTCTTGGCAACCTCAAACTCCTGGGTTCAAGAGATCCCCCTACCTCAATCTCTCTAGTGGCTGGGACTATAGGCACCCATCACAATACCTGGTAATTTTTCTATTTATTTTTTTTTAAGTAGACACAGGGTTTTTTTCTTGCTCAGGCTGGTCTCAAACTCCTAAGCTCATGGAATCCTACCACCTCGGCCTTCCAGAGTGCCAGGATATTAGGTGTGAGCCACAGCGCCCAGTCAGTTTGCAGATTCTTTTTTTTTTTTTTTTTAGTTTGCAGATTCTTGATGAATATTATCATAAACTGGCTGCTAATAAACAGCATATGTGGACACGGAAGTCAAATCTTGTGGTTTCTGGTTCTGTCCTTCTCACTTTAAAATATGTAAATGATAGAACCAGAATACTAATGTCCAAGAGTTCATCTTATCTGAACTCTTTCTACAGATGAGCAAACTAGAGGACCAAGGTAGTTAAGTGCTTTGAGAACCAGAACTATGATAAGAAATTCAAATTCTTCAATCCTGTAGATTGGACAGTTACGTCCATAGCTGCTAACACCAGTCACATCCCTGAACTGACTTGGGCCAAGTCTTGATGACCTATTATGTTTCTTTCTATGACGTCTCCTTAGAGGGGAATAAGCCAGAGCTCAAAGAAAATCATAGCAAAATAGCAACAAAAACAAAGTTAGGAAGTGCTTTTTTTAGTATCCTGCAGGCTCCCACAGCAAATAATGCTAGTTTTAAAATTCTTAAGTCTGTTGCTCTTATTTTTTTTTATTTTAAAAACGGAATTGTTTATAACATGACCACAGATTACTGTTTCAGTTTATACCTGTATTTCACACTCACTGTGTTATCCTGACTGCTATTGTATCCCCATCACTATTGTTATGTTTGCACATGGTTTAATTGGATGCAACACAGGGACATTTGTGTAATCTCCTTGAAGTTGTTAACCACCTGATTCAATCTTAGGGTCAGTGCCACATCCCAGAAAATACAATTAAGAAGCAGACAATAATTTCAAATTGATTGGTGCACAGCCTACAGATATATGAAAAAATGCTCACCATTCTTAATCAGAGAAATGCAAATCAAAACTACTTTAAGATATCATCTAACCCCAATAAGATTAACCC
This sequence comes from Galagoides demidoff, assembly GCA_963574575.1. Classification (NCBI taxonomy): domain Eukaryota; kingdom Metazoa; phylum Chordata; class Mammalia; order Primates; family Galagidae; genus Galagoides; species Galagoides demidoff. The sequence continues at coordinate 144 of CAUYQV010083510.1, read as the reverse complement.
ACGTCACAAAATCCCAAAACCAGAGATGTTGATGTGGATGTGGAGAAAAGGGAACACTTTTGCACTGCTGGTGGGAATGCAAACTAACATGTTGTTCCTTTTGGAAAGATGTTTGGAGAACACTTAAAGATCTAAAAATAAACC
>CAUYQV010083505.1:0-32121 GCA_963574575.1 Galagoides demidoff | reverse complement strand
GTACATCCTCATTTTTTCAAATGCACATTTTGGCTTATGATTATCTTTCAAATTTTTGTTAGAGCAATTTTTGTGGAACCATGGACAAGTCAAAAACTCATGTTATTTTTTAATATGAGCTCCATCATGGAACCAATGCAGTGCAGGCACCTGGAGGTATGAATGAAACGCTTGAGAAGGATGTCACTGAAGAACACACAGTATGTCTATGGTTTCAGAAGTTTCATTCTGGTGATCTTAACACTGCAAATGAGCCAAATATGCAAGCTGAAAACCAAGGTGGATAATGATGAGCTATATTGGAAGTGAATCTATCTCAACCTGTGTGTGAATTAGCAGCAAAATTTGATGTTTGAAACAAATTGGCAAGGTAAAGCTGCTGAATGGATGGATTCTACATGCATTAAATAAGTTTCAGAAAAGACATCATCTCAAAGCTTGCCTTTCATTGCTGTCACAACATAAAGAAAACTATTTCTATACTGTATCATTATATGTGATGAAATATGGATTCTTTTTGAAGATTGCAAGCATTAGGCACAAAGGGTGGAAAAAGATGATGTGCTGAACACAGTCCAAAGCAATTATTAATCAAAAAAAAGTTAATGGTGTCTGTTTGGTGGTCCAGCACTGTTATTGTCTACTACAGCTTCATGAAACCTGGTCAGTTGATTATAGCAGATGTCACTGTAATTAACTGAATGAAGTGAGGATGCTTGTGATTAAGCAACCAAGATTGGTCAATAGAGGAAGGCCAATCCTCTTACAAGACAATGCTGTTGTACAAACAATGCTGCTCATACTACAGAAGCTAGACTTGGAAACTCTGTCATCCATCATATTCACCTGTCCTTGCACCAACTGAACACTACTTCATCCATGCTTTGGACCCCTTTTTGCAAGAAAAAATACATTTAATTCTCAATAAGCTGTAGAAAATGCCTTTTACAATTTCATTATCACTTGCTCTCCAAGCTTCTTTGCTGCTGGCATACACTTTTTGTCATTAAGATGACAAAACTCTGTTGATAGTTTAGGTGCATACTTTGATTAATTGTACTGCTTCTTGTTGGGGATATAATAAACCAAACTTCTGATGTGAAATCAGACACTTCAGATTTAATGACCTCATAATTTGTAGCCTTCAAGTCAAACATAAACTGATGCAACAATGAATTTGGAGGATTATGACTCATGGCAGAAAAAAGAAAAAAAATAAGGGAAGATATACACTGTATCATAAATTCCCCACTTACTCTCAGCTGGATAAGCATGCCCTCACAGCAAACTCGACCAGAACACCATAGGTTATAGATGTGCTCATTCTCCTGGTTCAACTTTCCTGTGCTTGTGGCTTCTTTGTTAGTTCCATCATCTCCTAGGGGTAAAACCACTTAAAGTGAATGACTGAAAATGTTGGGGTCTAACAGTCTCCTCCACCCTGGTCCCAAAACAATCATAGCTTTCAGGTAGAAATAGTTTGCTATCTTACAGAACTCCCCTTTGAGACAGGAGTTAAAACAGACTGGCACTTTTAAAACTTTGTAATCTCCATATAAAAACTTAGAGACCCTAGCACATACTTGTTAGTTTAATGATGGCCAGCTTGGAGCATAAATCTCTTAAGCGGACAGAAAATGGAACAAAATCAGTTTAAATATCTCTGCCAAAAGATTTTCTTTTCTTTTCTTTTTTTTTTGAGACAGAGTCTTACTTTATCATCCTTGGTAGAGTGCCGTGGCAGCATAGGCTCATAGCAACCTCTAACTCTTGGGTTCAAGTGATTCTCTTGCCTCAGCCTCCCAAGTAGCTGGGACTAAAGGCACCCACCACATGCCCCAGAGGTGGGGTCTCATTGTGGCTCAGGCTGGTCTTGAAGCTGTGAGCTCAGGCAATCCACCCATGTTGACCTCCCAAATGCTGGGATTACAAATGTGAGCCACCTCACCCAGCTTCTACTTTTTTTTTTGTTTTAAGCTAGTTGTATTAGGTAGAAATTCAGCAAGCAAACACAAAACCTAGGGCAGTTCAAATATATCAGTCTGAAATAAAAAAATCATCTGTTATCATCATGCATTAGAAACAAAAAAGACAGGTCGAGAGAGCTGGACAATACACTTCCACTTAATTGGGGGTTTTTTTGGTTTTTTTTTTTTTTTTTTTGAGACAGAGTCTTACTCTGTCACCCTGGGTAGAGTGCTGTAGTGTCATAGCTCATTGAAACCTTCAATTCTTGGGCTCAAATGATCCTCTTGCCTCAGCTTCCTGAGTAGCTGGGACTAAACGTGCCCACCACAATGCCTGGCTAGTTTTTCTATTTTTAGCAAAGATGGGGTCTTGCTCTTGCTCATGCTAGTCTGGAACTGCTGAGCTAAGGCAATCCACTTGCCTTAGCCTCCCAGAGTGCTAGGATTATTGGTGTGAGCCACCACATCTGGGCTTCCACCAAAAGTTTTTTTAAAAAAAAATCTCCTATGCAGTGAATAAAAAATACTAATAATACAAACTTATTCAATACTTCCTGTGTTTTATTGCCAAATTCCTTTTTCAAGGGCTAAATAATTGAGTCTTATCAATGGCATTGAGTTATATTTAGATCTAGAAAAAGCTCAAATTCCAATAATTTCTCTCTTCATTTAATTCATTAAGTGTACAAAAGAACTGTTCAGCGTCACCAAGTAAAACAGACTGACACACCAATTGAAAACAAGGAAAAAGAAGTGGAAGGAGCCACAAGTTACTTATTTTTTTCCTAATTTCTGGATTAAGAAATACTCTGAAATACTATAGTGAATGGAGAGAACACGTACTTTGAAAAGGATGTACTCCTTCACCAGTATTTGGAACTACCAGCACAGCCCTCAGCACCCCACCGTTATTTAATGGCTTAGACAAATGTGCTTGTATAAGCTTGCTCTGTGGTCCTGAGTTGAGCGCCATGGCATCATAGCTCATAGCAACCTCAAACTCTGGGTTCAAGTGATCCTCTTGCTTCAGCCTCCTGCATAGCTGGAACTACAGGCACCTGGCCCAACACCCAGCTGGTTTTTCTATTTTTAGGAGAGATGGGTTCTCACTTTTGCTCAGACTGGTCTTGAACTGAATTTCTGAGCTCAAGTAATCCACCCATTTTGGCTTCCCAGAATGCTACGATTACAGGCATGAGCCACCACAACTGGCCAGCTTAGATAAGTTTTAATATTTCGATCCTTTCAATTCCCTCCTTAGGAAAATAGAATCTAAACCCAAATGACAATGTTGTTACAAAGAGTAAATAAAAAACAACATGTGCAAAGTACCCAGCATGATAAAGTGCTAACTGCCAGACAGAGGTAAGAGGAGAGTACACCTCATTCCCTACACCATATAACTATAAGGGTTTCTCTAAGTACATGCATGTGTATTCATCAGTGGATACAAACAAAGTGCCCAGAACTTGAAAGAATTTTAAGGGACTTCCAATTTTATGAATTGAAAGCATACCAAGCTACCTAATGTCAAAATTGTTTGGTTTAAGCCAGAATTTTACCAACTTGTTTTGGGAACATTGATTATATCATTCTACTTAGATGCTGTTTGGCAATTATAATGTTGATTAATGAAAGATAAGAAATTACATAAATGCAATTTATTCAGTATATAAACTTACAAAAAGAGGATCCTCGTGAGAAAATAAAATGCATCCTCTTCAGCATTCCCTAAAAACAGTTACACACTTACATTGTGAGGAATAAACCATCTTTACCAGATTATTTTTAAGCAGGAAGCTGGACTTACATTAACCTAACTTACCTACTAAGGTAAAGTTGCTCTCCAAAAGCTCTCTATGTGTGTTAAACCAGGCCTGAGCAAGGCGACTATTTTTATTCTTCCCAATGATGTAATTCATGATATAGGCAAGTAGACCAGTCACCATCAAAATTTCTAGATAATAACTTTCCCAACTGTTCTGGAGGTGTGCAGGAACCTAAAGAAGCAAAATCATTCCATTTAATGTTGGCTGAGGGTGTAGGAGGGAGTTTAACTCATGGGTGAATGATGAGAAAACCCATAAGATAACTGTGACTGAACATGGTTATAATTTGAAAAATATGCCCATTTTTCTAGGTCAGTTTTTTATAAAAGATTCTTTAAGGAAATATAAGGACAATCTAATGGGATGAAAAGCTAGAAAACCTTTTGTATTAAACTTGTCCCTGAGTCCCACCTCAAAATAAATCTAATGTACTGTATATCCTCTTATTCACATATAACTAAAACTGGAAGGGCTAGAATAAAAAATAGAAGTTGCTTCTCTAGGAGTGGATTTTTTTTTTTTTTGAGACAGAGTCTTACTCTCACCCTCAGTAGAGTACCATGGCATCATAGCTCACAGCAACCTCTAACTCTTGGGTTTAAGTGATTCTCTTGCCTCAGTCTCCCAAGCAGCTGGGACTATACGGGTGCCTACCACAATGCCCAGCTATCTGGGAGTGGATTTTTATCAGAAGAATTGATGTCAAGCTCTTTCCCAGCTCCCGCTATTACATCAACACCAGCTACATTCACTAATTATATTTCTGGGGTTAATGACCAGATATTTTGTTAGTATAGAATTCGGAATTCTGTATACCTACATCAACAATTGTTATTGGGTCTTTATTTTTGCTAGAAGTAGTATCTGGTTTGTCTTCATAACCTTCAAATTCTTCATCATCATATGGCTCACTCTCGGTATCTCCCTCCTGCAAAAATGAGGCACCATCTGTTTTCCTCTACAAATGTCGCCAACAGTTAAGTCTCATTTTATAGGCAATATTTGTAGAGGAATGTGTAAGCAGCAAGCACAGAACATAGATATTACATGTTTTCAACAAAATGACCAAAAGGTATAAATTTTCAGTTTATGATGAAGAAGTTCTAGAAACATAAATAACGTGCAGTATGACTCTAGTTATTAATGTGCCATATGCTTGAAATGGCTAACCAAGCAGATATTAAGTATTCTCACCACACAGGCATACACACAAAGGTATCTATGTGAGGTGATGAATATGTATGTTTATCAGCTTAATTGTTTAACAATTGCAGAAAGCATATCAAAACATCATGTTGTACATTTTAAATATACACAATTTTAATTTGCCTATTATACCACAGAAAAGCAAACACCAAAATGATGACTCCCCATGCTTCTGAATCCAAAGTTATAAAAAATACAACTCTCATCCACACAGTATCTATTTTCCAGCCCTTCCCCCAGCCAGGGATTCAACAGAAGACAAAAACACAATCCATTTGATCAATGTAAAGGGTGGAAACAAACCATAAAACATTTAGAAGAGCTTTATCTACTGAACGAAAATAAAGGTTCCAGACAGTACAGGTGTCCCAAGATCTGGGTCTGACTTTTAATGTTTGGGAAAAACACTAGTTACAAATTTTCCTATTCTTTTGATTTCCCAAGAAATCAACATAAAAGAACCTCACCTGGGTATCTGCATCTTCAAAATCTCCTTCTTGGTTTTCATCCTGTCCTTCCAACTCCACAGTGGTCTCATCTTCATCATCTTCAGTGGTTATCACCCGTTGAGGAGATTCAGTAACAGAATCTTCCATGACATCCTCAAATTCAGCAAAGTCATTATCATCATACTCTACTATATCTTCCTCATCCTCAAAATCATCGAATTTGGCTTCAGAGACACTCCCAAATACCAAAAGAACAACACAAAAAGTGTGAAAGGCTTTCATTGCACCTTAAAAAAAAAAAAAAAGCCCAAATGGACTGTTATTCTATATATACTGATCAGATTTTGTAAACAGTTAATATATCTTTCCTGCTTGTCTCCTGCAATATTATTTGATTCAGTTAGCATTAAATAAGGGAAAATGAAGCAAGGTGAAGAGGCTTGGGTTCGATTCTAGATGTTGGCACCAGGTATCTGTAAAATCTTAGACAAGTCATCAAGTCATTTAATTTCTTTAGGTTGGGTTCTCTAAAATTCTCTTCATAATTACACTGAGCATTTTTTGAGGGCCTATAAAAAGCTTCTTTTAGGAGCTAAAAAGGGCATATAATGAAGGAATAAGATGTAACTATTTATCTGTAAGCTGTAACAAGAACAATCCAGGAACAGAAAAGCTATTCCTCTTTAGATACTTTGTGTGTGCATGTGAACTTCATTATCTTAAGATCAAACACTTAAAAGACTCTTAAGTGCTAGATAGACACTGATCTAATGGCTTTACAAAAACCAACTAATTTAATACCATAACAACCATCTAAGGAAAGTAGCAATAATAACATTCCCATTTCTCGTTTAAGAAAAATGAGGCATATAGGCTGGGTGAAGTGGCTCACACCTGTAATCCTAGCACTCTGGAAGGCCAAGGAAGGTGGATTGCTTTATGCTTTAGCTCAGGAGTTCAGACCAGCCTGAGCAAGAGTGAGATCCTGTCTCTAAAAATAGCCAGGCACTGTGTCTCAAAAAAATAAAATAAGTAAATAAAAATAAAGTTAAGAAAAATGAAGCACAGAAATGCTAATTAATACAACTACCAAGTGATACAAAGGTATGATTTGAAAATTCACACTATGAACCAACCACTTCTTAGGCTGCTTCTCCAATGTAAGTTGGTGGCTGTTATTTTATTTTTTGAGACAATCTCATTTTGTCATCCTCGGTAGAGTGCCGTGGCATCATAGCTCATAGCAACCTCAAACTCTTGGGCTCAAGCAATTCTCTTGCCTTAGCCTTCCAAGTAGTTGGGACTATAGGTGCTCACCACAATGCCCAGCTATTTTTATTGATTTATTTATTTTTGAGACAGAGTCTCACTTTCTTGCCCCTGGTAGAGTGCTATGGTATCACAGCTCACAGCAATCTCAAACTCTTGGGCTTAAATGATTCTCTTGCCTCAGCCTCCCAAGTAATTGGGACTACTGGTGCCCGCCACAACACCTGGCTATTTTTTGGTTGTAGGTGTCATTGTTGTTTGGCGGACCCGGGCTGGGTTCAAACCTGCCAGCTCTGATGTATGTGGCTGGCACCAAGCTGCCCCTGGGTCTTGCTCTGGCTCAGGCTGGTCTCAAAGCTATGAGCTCAGGCAATCCACCTGCCTTGGCTTTCCAGAGTGCTGGTATTACAGGGTGAGCCACTGTGCCCAGCCTGGTGCCTATGATTTTAAGTTACTTACTTAAAAGCAATACATTTTGGGGCAGTGCCTGTGGCTCAGTGAGTAGAGCGCCAGCCCCATATACAGAGGGTGGCAGGTTTGAACCCAGCCCTGGCTGAACTGCAACAAAAAATAGCTGAGCATTGTGGCGGGAGCCTATAGTCCCAGCTACTCAGGAGGCTGAGGCATGAGAATTGCCTAAGCTCAGGATTTGGAGGTTGCTGTGAGCTGTGATGCCACAGCACTCTACTGAGGGAGACAAAGTGAGACTGTCTCTTAAAAAAAAATGCAATACATTTCTAACAATTTTTCTCAGTATATACAATGGAATTCAGTATAATAGCATTTTGCAACTTTTTGAAAAGGATATTAAGTATTCTAATGTCTGATCAAGCTTTTGAATTGACAAGTGAAACCATATCAGTGACCAAAATATGTACCAACTTACTGTAGAGCCTCCATAGGTGACCACCTCCCTACACAGGCCACCTCAAGTTGATCTAATTTTCATAGACTAGACACACACTACATGTATTTATCATTAAGTAGACCTAGTTCTTTTTTTTTTTTTTTTTGAAATAAAGTCTCACTTTCTTGCCCTCTGCAGAGTACCTTTCTGTCACAGCTCACAGCAACCTCAAACTCTTGGGTTCAAGCAATTCTCTTGCCTTAGCCTCCTAAGTAGCTGAGACTATAGGCACCTACCACAACACCCTGCTGTTTTTTTTAAAGATTGGGTCTTACTCTTGCTCAGGCTGGTCTTGAGCTCATGATGAGTTCAAGCGATCCACTCGCCTTGGCCTCCCAGAGTGCTGGGATTATAGGTGTGAGCCACTGTGCCCAGGTAGACCTGGTTCTTTACCTTGACCACCTCCATATGTTGACTAGTTTGTTACAGTCCCTTCGAGTGGCAGGTATTAGAGATAATATTCATTTAACCTTCTGAGCTTTCTGGGCAGACTTGGTAACCTTGCCAGCTCCAGAAGCCTTCTTGTCCACTGCTTTGATGACACCAACAGCAACTGTCTGTCCCATGTCACAGTGAAACGACCCAGAGAAGAACAGTCTGAGAAGCTCTCAACACACATGGGCTTTTGCCAGGAACCATATCGACAATGGCAGCCTCATCAGATTTCAGGAATTTAGGGCCATCTTTCAGCTTCTTAATAGAGTGGCAGTCAATCTTTTCCTTCAGCTCAGCAAACTTGCAGGCAATGTGAGCTGTGTGACAATCCAGTACAGGAGCACAGCCAGCACTAATTTAGCCTGGGTGGTTTAGGATAATCACCTGAGCAGTGAAGCCAGCTGCTTCCATCAGTGGGTCATTTTTGCTATCACCAGCAATGTTGCCACAACGAACATCTTATTTATTTATTTGAGACAGAGCCTCAAGCTGTCACCCTCGGCAGAGTGCTGTGGGGTTATAGCTCACAGCAACTTCCAACTCCTGGGCTTAAGTGATTCTCTTGCCTCAGCCTCCCAAGTAGCTGGGACTATAGGCACCCGCCACAATGCCCAGCTAATTTTTGGTTGTAGTTGTCATTGTTGTTTTGGCGGGCCTGGGCTAAATTCGAACCTAGTTCTAGTGTATAGGGCTGGTGTCTTAGCTGCTTGAGCTACAGGTGCTGAGCCTCACAACGACCATCATTGGCATTAAAACCCACGTTGTCCCCTGGAAGAGTTTTGCTCAAAGCTTCATGGTGCATCTCAACAGACTATACTTCAGTTGTAACATTAACTGGAGCAAAGGTGACCACCTTGCCGGGTTTGAGAATACCAGTCTCCACTCAGCCCACATGGACAGTACCAATACCACCAATTTTGTAGACATCCTGCAGAGGCAGATGAGTTGGTGGCAGAATGCAATTCAGAGCTTCAAGCAGCATGGTTCCACTGGCATTGCCATCTTTCCAGGTGACTTTCCATCCCTTGAACCAAAGCATGTCAGCACTTGGCTCCAACATGTTGTCACCATTCCAACCATAAATTGGCACGAATGCTACTGGGTCAGGGTTGTAACCAATTTTCTTAATGTAAGTTCTCACATCGTTAACAATTTCCTCATATCTCTTCTGACTGTAGAGTGGCTCAGTGGAATCCATTTTGGGTTTTTTGCATTGCAATTTAATAAGGGGGTTTTGTTGTTGCACCTTTAAAAAAAAAAAAAAAAAAGAAAAAAGAAAACTTATATAGACCAAAACTGGAAAAATTGAAATGATGGTTGAAGATTTACTACTTCTTAAAAGACTCTAGACTGAAAAGGACCAGTAGGTGAGCCACAACCATGGTAAAATAGGTCATTTACTTCTCATATAACCCATTCCAAGCATGGGAGAAGGCAGATGGCACCCAAATCATAAGTGATAGCAAAAGGAGACAAGGGCAGAACCCAGAATGCAATATCCTAAATAAGATGTCAACTGTGCACATTACCAGTATTTGAATGCATAAAAAGTAAGATCAAGTCAAGTTCATTCCAGAAGTGTACTTACAGTAATAAAATCTGCCATTACAAATCATTACCTTAATAGGTTAAAGAATTCCTCAATTTTTAAAAATTCTTAGCAAATTAGGAGCAGAAAAAACATTAAGTTAAAATAACTTTATAAATGCAGTCTACTAGAAATCTTCATATTTAACAGTGAATATTTGAGGACTCCTTATTCAAGTCATTTGTATCTTCTCAGCAGTTCCCTCAGGCCTGGGACATCTGTCATCAGGAGAAACCCCACTCTGGGAGCCAAAGCCCTGCCCTTAGTTGTGTGAGGTCTCTGCTGACAGTCGCCTCCCTTCCCTGTTCCTCTGAGCAGACACTCCAGGTGGCTTCCTGTTCTGCACCTTGTCACATCCTCCCCACCTTCCACCCATGGGCAGTGGAGCCCAGGCTATCCATGCTAGTTGAATGGGGAAGAAAGATGGGGAGTAAATAGAAGGGAAAAAACATTGGTTACTTTTCATAAATGGCAGCTAGGAGCAGATGAGTATGAGCACAACCAAGGTAACTGACTGCAAGTTTATAATGGCAAAAACATGGCCCAAGTTTTTTAAACAACCAAATAAAATCTGGAAACTTTCCTTTTGCAGCTAAACTGAGTGGGGGTAGGTCTGTATTTACTGACTTAGGAAGATCTTTAAGATATAAAGTTGAGTTAGAAAGCACATTACCAAGTAGATAGAGGATGATACTGCTGAACAAAAACAACACACAGTCAGCCCTGGGCAGGAAGCACAGGTCTGCGTGGGAGCCTGACCACTGGGCCTGGGGCAGGCCCCCAGTAGTGACTCCAGTAACCTTTGTATGAATATTTTACAAAGAAGGTCTTTTTACAGATTACAAGTCTAGTAGAAAATATTTCTAAAGGGGAAAAGAAATAAAGCAAGTCTTTTCTATCAATTGCAGATTTTACTTCAGAGTAACCATGAAGGTGTTAGGTGCTGGGGCTTCACAGCAGGTGGGCCGGAGGACAAGGCATGTAAGCTCTCACTCCACATGTACCCTCCAGAAATGGCCTGTCCACAGACGCCACCAGCAAGAGCTGCGTCCCAGGCTTCCTTATGTGATTATAATCCTATTCATGGTCCCTTCATGGTATATATGTCTATCCACCTGGCAAACATGGGTATTGACAAGACAGAGACAGGAGCCTGAAGCAAGGCCTGGCACGTGTCCAGGTCCTACCTAATTGGAGTCTGATGACCCTGGTAGGAGGAAGCTTCCCTTTGACAAGCCTCCTTCTCTGGACTGTGTTCTAACCCCAGGTGCGGCAGTGGATTGGTTACTGTCCTCAGTTTGGTGGTCTGCTGAACTTCATGACAGGCCGTGAGATGCTCATCATGTATGCCCGGATCCGGGGCATCCCCGAGCGCCACATTAGTGCTTGTGTGGACCAGATTCTTGAGGATCTAGTTATGGACATATATGCTGATAAGCTGATAAAGACCTACAGGTAAGATCTGAGACTTTCCTCAGCCCCCAGTTATAGAATAAGCCCCAGTTTTTCTCAGTGCTGGAGCACAGGGCAGAAGCTACCAGCTTTGGGCATTGGGCAGCTGTGCAGGTGATGGAGTGGTCTCCATTTCCTGTAGGTAACTGACATGGGTAAGGACAGACTAATGGCACCACCAGTGTTACTGTGCTGGCAGGGTGAGGACAGACCTTGCTTCTTGTCACTTCATGAAGGGCTTTCTATATTTGGTATGTTTGCATTTTAAACCCACAATTACTACATTGCACTGTATCTGAGGCATCTGAATTGCTGATGTTCTGCTGAGGGGCCTGAGGCATTCCTCAGCCTCTGTTCCGAGTAATAGAAACTCAACTCCAAGTAGCTTAAAGCAAGGCCACATGCTGTTGGTTCCAAGGACTCCCTTTGCCCTGTGTACAGCGCCCCTGGAGGTTATGGCGGTACTGCAACCCAGGACTGGGAAGTCCGGAGATACGCTGACATTTGGCTCAGTGGGCCCAAGGATCAGATGATAATGTCCTTAACTCGTCCGTGTTTGTCTCTCTGTTGGCACCAAAATTTCATGTTCCCTTGCTCCTTTTCAAGCTTAAATGAGTTTACATTTGCAAATATTATAAGAGTGTCTTTCACATAATAAATGCTACCTGTGTTAAAAAATATATATTTTCAAAATGGTCCCATTCCCTAACTCTCAGATAGAGGAGAAATACTCCCCTGCCAGCATCCATAGAGACCCTAAAAGAAGACTCATTGACCATGTGCTCACCTTGGGATGATCCTTGTGTCCAGGGGAATTTTTTATCCTTTGAGTGGACAACCCAAGTCATAACTCAGCCTTGGGTGAAGGCGTTGGGGCCACATTTCTGAAGTCCTTGTGAGAGATGTCAGAGCACTTCCTAAACAATGGAGGAGAGGTTGGTATTGAACCAGCCAGCTTCACTGCTGGAGACTGGTGATTGCCATTCCCTGGGGTCTTTTACCCTCTGCCCAGTGGTGGTAACAAACGGAAGCTGAGCACCGGCATTGCCCTGATTGGAGAGCCTGCAGTCATCTTCCTGGACGAGCCATCCACTGGCATGGACCCTGTGGCCCGGCGCCTGCTCTGGAATGCTGTGGCCCGGGCCCGTGAGTCTGGCAAGGCCATTGTCATCACGTCCCACAGGTAGAACTTGGGTATCTGGGGGTCAGTGGAAGAGCCAGAACTGGGCCATGGGAGGGCTGACTGGCAGGGCTGAGCCACAGAAGGCCATCAGCAGCTGATGCGGACTCTGTGGGGAGATTTCCTCAGGCCTGGCATGTGGGCCATACTCTGAGCACAGGGACCAGGACCACCCTAGCTGGGTGTCCAACACCTTCCTGTCTACACAAACTTTTAACACCAGGGTAGGAGTCAGCATCCCCTAGCCCTGTCTCAGGCCTCCACCCCTCTCCCAAGCATGGAAGAATGTGAGGCCTTGTGTACCCGGCTGGCCATCATGGTCCAGGGGCAGTTCAAGTGCCTGGGCAGCACTCAGCACCTCAAGAGCAAGTTCGGCAGTGGCTACTCCCTGCAGGCCAAGGTCCAGAGTGAAGGGCAACAGGAGGCGCTGAAGGAATTCAAGGCTTTCGTGAACCTGACCTTCCCAGGTGTGTGCCAGCCCTCGCAGCACCTACTGGGTGGGCCCTGGACCCCTGCCTAGCCCTCTTTGCCTCACCTTTGTCAAGTCCCATCTCCCTGAGCCCTGGGATGAGGGCCCTGGACCCGTGCTCCCAGGGAGCCCTCTCCTCCCCCCACCAGCCCTCACAAGAACAGTCTCTCCTTCATGCAGGCAGTGTCCTGGAAGATGAACACCAAGGGATGGTCCAATACCACCTGCCCGGCCGTGACCTCAGCTGGGCAAAGGTAGGCACAAGCCTCTGACGTGACTGTTTTCTGGGATAACTCTGTTATCCCAGTTATTCCCCCCTGCCCCCAGTATCACAGTATCCAAGCTATTGCTGTCCTCTTGCTGTCCCCATGGCAGCCTTCGTGGAGGTTTCACAGCACATGATGTGTTTGACCTGGAAGGAACCTAAGAGATCAGCTCTTCCCACTCCTTCATAGTACAGAAAGAGGATGCTTACTTGTCCAGGGTCACAGCATAAGCCAGGAAACCATCTAGGCCTTTGCCCTTCTGGCAGCATTCTCAACCCTGAGAACACAGACAGCTAAGTTTCATTGGACTGACTTCTTGGGAGGTACTCTGGAGCAGCCTAAAGAGGGATAGATCTCTTGGGATCTTTGTCACAATCCCAGAGGCCAGCTCATTTTTTACCCTCTGCACTCTTTCTCCTCCCTGCATCCATTGTCTATGGCAGAACCTGTCACTGCAGCATCCTCCCTTCCCACAGGTGTTTGGCATTCTGGAGCAAGCCAAGAATAAGTATAGGTTGGACGACTACTCTGTCAGCCAGGTCTCCTTGGAAGACATCTTCCTGAGTTTTGCCTGCCCTGTGCCTATTGACCAAGGAGAAGACCAATGAGGACAAGCAGAGGGAGCAGGCCCCTCCTCGCCCTCCATTCCTCCCTCCCAACTTCCCTCCCGGCCTCCCTCTGTGCCTTCTTCCCAGCCTCCCTCTCTACCTCCTTCCCGGCCACCCTCTCTACCTCCTTCCTGGCCTCCCTCTCTACCTCCTTCCCGGCCTCCCTCAAAGCCTGTCCTGCTGTAATAAAGATATCCTAGTGCCACATTAGCTCAGGTATGTATGGACTGCTATGAGGTGCAAAGGATCTAGAGGCAGCTTGCCACCCAGCAAGCTCAGTGCAAGCTCTTTCTCAGATTGCACAGAGAAAAGTAGGGCCCATTGCTCAGAGACCTGATGGAGAATCCCGGTGCTTTTCAGTAGAAAGGGATGCCATCTAAGTCCCACCTGGGTGATCTATTGTCTCACTGAGACCTGGCTATGGAAGTAGCCTCAGAGGAACACCTTGCATGTCCTCTCAAAGGGCAGTGGCTGGGGTAGAGAGTGACCACAATAATAATTATAGCCCTGCCTGATGCTGGCTCTTTGCTCAGGCCTCTGCACACACCATGTCAATTGACCATACCACCCTTAGGCCCAGGCTCAAGGGGCCTGAGGACAAGATGGATGCATGGGGGTGTGCACACACGTGTACCAGATCCCTTGGCAACAAGATGGAACCAGAAATGAGAGAAAAGAGGGGCAACCACAGATGAGAGCTGGAGCTAGCTCCCTGCATGAACCCACATTCAGAAGTGGAGCATTATAGAGACCGTGGATTCTAAGCTGAAACCTGGTCTTCCAGATTGTAATGACACTGTTTTTCTGAAAGTGGGAGGAAGGAAAATACTGATCAGTTGGCCAGCCTAAGTCACAATTTTTCAATACTTAAATATTTTAATTTATGGACCTTCATTCTCTTCCCTGGCTCCTGCAAATGTTAGGGGTAGGCCTGCATGATCTTATATCAACCCATCAAGTGGACATTCATTACCCTACTTCCCAGAAGAATAAACTGGCACTTAGAGGTATTCTGCCATATTCCATAGTTAGCAGGCAGTAACACCAAGATTCAATTCAGGTCTCTCCAACCAGCAGCATCAACAGCATCTGAAAACTCATTAAAAACGTATGCTCTTGCTGAGGCACAGTGGCTCATGCCTATAATCCTAGCACTCTGGGTGGTCAAGGTGGGTGGACTGCTTGAGCTTAGGAATTTGACCAGCCTGAACAAGAGTGAGACCTTGTCTCTTCTAAAAATAGAAAAATTAGCCCAGTATTATGGCAAGTGCTTATGGTCCCAGCTACTCAGGAGACTGAGACAAGAAGATTGCTTGAGCCCAAGAGTTTGAGGTTACTGTGAGCTATGATGCCATAGCACTCTAACCTGGGTAACAGGGTGAGACTCTGTCTCCAAAAAGAAAAAGGAAAAGGAAAGAAAGAAATAAAAAGAAATGTATGCTCTTGAGGCGCACACCAAGCTTCTTAGGTCAGAAGCTCTTGGGTCAGGGCCTCTCAATCCATGCTGTACCAAGTCCCTTAGTGGGTACTTCTCATGGAGCTCAGGTATAAGGACCACTGAACTGAGGCCCGCTGTGCTCTAGACCAGGGGTCCTCAAACTTTTTAAACAGGGGGCCAGTTCACTGTCCCTCAGACCTTTGGGGGGCCGGACTGCGGACCTCCGGGACAAGTCAGCTGCTAAGCAGGATAGGCAGCAGTGGCAAAAACACCCGGCGGGCTGGATCAATGTCGTAGGCAGGCCACATGTGGCCTACGGGGTGTTTGAGGACACCTGCTTTCTAGACACTCAGGTGGTCCAGATGCAGGTAGATGCAGCTGTGCACCTCTTTCTTGTGGATACTCACCTTTCCTCTACATGTGCTCCTTCAAATAAACTTTTCTTTGTTGAGGTGACCCTGCCTCTTGCCAAGGGCTCCTCAGCTTCCCTTTGGGTACTGCAGATGCTGTTCTCCACCCCTCTCAGCCACAGTTCAGGAACACTTCTTATGGTCCCACCCAAAACATAGCAAGGGCACACCGTTGGTCAACATACATGGAACTTCATGATGTCCCTGTTCCCTGGGCCTCTACCTTCCCCCCCCCCCCCACATCTAGATCTTCTCATTCTTCCATTGACCTCTCTGTTTCCTCTGAAGGCTCATCTCTCTCTCATCTGGTGGGATTCCTCAGGCTCCCAACTGCCTTTACTTTTCTTTAATTCACTCTGTACACTACCACCAATGATTTTTTTTTCTCATTCATCCCAGGCCTTCAACTGATAACCTTTTCCCACAGTGAATTTACCTGAGCTTCCGACAATCTAAACTTTTCCAATGAGTTCTCTTGCCCAATGGGAGATGGGCTGATCTGCTACTGAGAGGAATGAGTGGCTCACTGCCCCAAGCAGACATAGCTGCAGCATAACCTATAGCTAAAGCTAAGAGAACACCTTTTCCTGAACAATAAGAAGTTTACCTCTGAGTAAGCAAAAGAGAGTGACTGGGATATAAAGAACAAAATAGAGTTAAAAGACTATCTAGGGACTTTGAGGAATCAGGGATGTTGTTACTAATTCTATCACATAGAGTCACAGGGGAGCAAGAGCAGTGAATGTGGCTGATTTGCTCATTGTTGGATTTAGTTTATTAATCCCTTCAAGGTAGGAGCAAAATGTGAGCAAAAGCTAATGTTGAAAGTGCACAAGAGGTGGCACCTGTGGGTAGGGCACCAGCCTCATATGTTGAAGGTGGCAGGTTGAAACCCGACCCCAGCCAGGTAAAACAGCAATGACAACTGAAAAAAAACTAAAAAAACAAGATAACTCTGGGTGGCGCCTGTGACAGTGGGTAGGGCACTGGCCCCATATATGGAGGGTGGCAGGTTCAAACCCGGCCCCAGCCAAACTGCAACAAAAAAATAGCCCGGTGCCTATCGTGGCGGGTGCCTGTAGTCCCAGCTACTCAGGAGGCTGAAGCAAGAACCCAGGAGTTGGAGATTGCTGTGAGCAGTGTGACGCCTTGGCACTCTACAGAGGGGGATAAAGTAAGACTCTGTCTCTACAAAAAAAAAAAAAAAAAGAAAGAAAGAAAGAAAAAGAAAGTGCACAAATGCACCTCTGGCATAGGGGAGACCAGGAACAAAGTAACATAGGGGTGGGGAGGAAGACAAAGTAACAAATTGGGAAACAGTAACCCATGGGGACAAGGTGTGGCAAAGGATGAGAAATTTGAGGAACCTATTGTGAACTACTCTCCTTCCTTCCTTAAAAAATAATCTTATTCTTGCATTTGTGTAGTATACCCATTTTATTGTTTTATTTTGTTATATCTTATGTTTTATTATAGTTCTTTTTTTTTTTTTTGAGACAGAGCCTCAAGCTGTGCCCCTGGGTAGAGTGCTATGGCATCACAGCTCACAGCAACCTCCAACTCCTGGGCTCAAGCAAGTCTCCTGCCTCAGCCTCCCAAGTAGCTGGGACCACAAGCACCCGCCACAACGCCTGGCTATTTTTTGGTTGCAGCCATCATTGTTATTTGGCGGGCCGGGCTGAATTCGAATCCGCCACATTGGGTATATGTGGCTGGCGCCTTAGCCACTTGAGCCACAGGCGCCAAGCCTATAGTTCTTTATTCTTATTAGATTTAAATTATTTTTCTACTGGCAAGTAGGTACAGCCACCTCCCCTTGTTTTTATGAGGGAGGACATATGGGGCATCTGGGGGCCAAACATGAGTACCTCTATCCACTCTGCCCCTCCTCCACCTGCTTCCCGGGGTTGGGAGAGGTAACAGTCCCAACATGTGCGAGGGCCTCTGGGAGGACTCTCCTGCTCAACTGTCACAGAGCCTTGACACCAGGGGCAAGAAAGTGTAGGGGAGCCTTGGCCCAGATCACCTGGCTACTCCAGGAGAGGCCACTCTGTCCCCCACTAGACACTCCCCAGAAGACTGCATGTCCTCCCTTGGCAGAATGCCTCAGCCTCAAGTGAGCCGGGTTATGAAGGCCAGGCCAGACCAGCACTACCCAACATCGGAATGACCGGGATGCGCAGGCAGATTTGACATTCTCCAGGGCTGGCAGTAGCCAGTGATGAGGAGAGATCCGGGAGAAAGGGGAGATGCGGGAGGCGGAGCAGAAGAGGACTTCATGATGAGCTACGTTCACGGGAAGAAGTGGTTAAATGCGGATTAGAGATCCGGATCAACCCCTCCGCAGCGGCTCGGCCCCCAAACCACGGCTCTCCACCAAAGCACACGACAGAAAGAACTGCCGTGCAGTTTCAGGGTCCAGGCCCGGCCGCGGACACAGAAAGATCACAACCAAGCGCCGGCCTTCGCACTGACCTGCTCCACCTCCCCGCGTCGCAACTTCTGGTCAGCCGGGAGGCGGGAAACTGCGTGGGCTCCGCCAATCAACGGCTAGTGTTCGAATTCGCGTCCTGGCGCGGCCAATCGTGGGCACGCGCAGCCGGCGGGGTGGGCGGGGCCGGGGCGGGACGGGCGGGGCCCCGTAGGCAGGCCAATGGGAGCTCTGGGCACATTTGAAAACTGGGGCGGGCAGCGGGCGCAGAGAGCCGGCGCTTGCGTGGGGCGGTGCTCACTGGCCTGGGCGCCGGCGCGCTTGCGGGAGGCGCGGGGGGGCTGTGGAGCCAGCCCAGCAATGGGGAGCGGCGGCGGTGAGTGCGCGGGCACAGGCGGGAGGATAGCGCTGCAGGTCACAGCCCCTCGCCCCTGCTGCCTGCCCGACTAGGGGAATGGTGGGTACTGAGGGATAAGAGTCCCCGTTACAGTGGGCACGGCGGGTTCGCGCCTCTTACTCCAGGTGGGATCACACCGCCTTAGAGCACGGGGCACCCCCAGTCCTGAGTCTGCCGGCGTCCGAGATGTGGAGTTTAAATGCCCGGGGCTCCCGCGCCCCCTCGAGGCAGCTCCTCCTGCGCAGAGGGGCTTCCTGTCTTGACCCCTGGGAAGGTAGCAGCTTGGGTCTGGCTGCTGCTGCCCCTCTGGTTTGAGGGTCGGAAGCTGACCGAGTGTGGCGGAATGAAGCAATCCGGTCACTCGGGGAGGGGGGGGCTAACCTGCCGTCGGCGCCCTGAGGGGCGGTGACGCCGGCATCTGCCAGCTCCCTAGCCGCGGGGACAGGGGAACCTGTTCCTTGAAGAGCGCCACATGTGCCGAGGGCTCAGTAAACACGAACTATTGTAATAGTAATTATTAGACATTCCAAGTGTCTGCCCTAGAATGAGAGAATGGGGAGCGTTATATGTAAGACCTACGCGATCTGTGGAAATTAGCCACCCTGGGAATACATTTGTCTTTCACAACCCATTCAATTGCTGACAGGAAGACCCAGGGCAAGATAAGGGAAGGGACAGTCGCTGGAGATGCCCTGGGAGGGATTCTGTGGGGAATGGGAGAAGGAATGGATAGACAGATGGGTAAATTTGTAGACGAGGAGTAGGCTCTTGAAGTTCCTGTCGGAGGCTTTCTATTTTCCAGCGAGATGGGGCAAGGCCATCTGCTTAGGAGGAAAGAATGGCTGGAGGAGAAGGGATGGCTGGAGTGGAAGCCTGAAGTGGGGAGAGGGGAAGAGCTCTTCACGGCAAGGTCGCTGAGCTGGCTGCTAGTGTGGAGGCTGCTTCTCCTTTCATAACTGAGCCTGTGTAGGTCTAGGTCTGTGTTGGGAGTGGAACAGTCTCCTTGCTGAGTAGCTGTCAACTCCTCCCTTTAAGAAGGAAGACAGACTCAGGGACTGGGCAGCTCTGCAGAGCTCAGACACGGATTGGTGTGGCCTCCAAGTCTGTTGCTTCTCTGCAAGCTTGACCCTCCTAATTTGGACTCAAAACTAGATTTCTCAAGCCCATAGGTCCATCGCAAACATAATTGTTTTTGTTCATATGTACAAGGAGGCAAGCTGCAAAGGCCCAAGGGGCTTTCCTGAGAGTGACGGTATAAGGAAAACCATTCTCAGCATGGGCTGCTTTCCCCTTCCTGCTTATCGTGTGGGCTCTAGATCAGAAACTGTCCCAATAGCTAAGTTACAGGATGTCTGTTTTTCCCCATAGATATTTGTTGAGTATTTGAACAACTGATGATGCCTTCTGTAATTTGTATAGTGCTACTCCATTATTTAATTTTTGTTTGTGACTAGAAATATCAGTTCCTTCTCTTGTGGGACAAGGGATAGTAACTATTAGATCATCTTCAGATGTAACTTTTCATCTTATTGAAACCTGTGGAATTTTTTTTTTAAGTGGTCCACTGTAGGTGTGCTAAGTGTTTCTGTTATCCTATGAAGCGAAGAGTAAGAAGGCGGCCCCGAAGCCTAACCATCTTGAGTCTCCCCGAAGATGTCATTTTTCATATCCTGAAATGGCTTTCTGTTGGGGACATCCTTGCTATCCGAGCTGTAAGTTGCCACACGAAAACAGTGTGAACTCTTAGCTGTGTTGGTTACACCATCACGGCCTCACTTCCTTAAATGTCAGAGCAAAACTTTGACTATACTGGGGGGCAAAGAGGACAAGGAAGATGTTATTACTAAGTGCTTGATGATGTTCCAGTGACAGGGACAGCACACTCAGGTTTGTGTTTATTCATCTCTGTCAAAATAGTGACAGAGAAAGTTCCCTTTTATGGTGGTGAAATTTGCCTCCCTTAAAAAATAAGATAACAAGCTCTGTGCCTGTGACTCAAGCGGCTAAGGTACCAGTCACAGACACCTGATCTGGAGGGTTAGAATCCAGCCTGGGCCTGCCAAACAACAATGATGGCTGCAACCAAAAAATAGCCGGGCATTGTGGCAGGCACCTGTAGTCCCAGCTACTTGAGAGGCAGAGGCAGGAGACTCGCTTGAGCTCAGGAGTTGGAGGTTGCTCTGAGCTATGATGCCGTGGCACTCTACCTAGGGCGACAGCTTGAGGCTCTGTCTCAAAAAAATAATAATAATAATAAGATAACGTTGGCCAGACATAATGGCTCATGCCTGTAATCCTAGTTCTCTGGGAGACTGAGGCGGGTGGATTGCTTGAGCTCACGAGTTGGAGATCAGCCTGAGCACAAGTGAGACCTGTTCTCTACTAAAATATAGAAAAACTGATGCAAGAGGATTGCTTGGCCCAAGAGTTGGAGGTTGCTGTGAGCTATGATGCTACAGTACTCTACTCAAGGCGACAGCTTGAGACTCTTGAGTCTCAAAAAAAGATAATGTTAAAAAGAATAAAAAGTTATTTTGAGAACAAATCCCATTTAACAAGTCTAGTCTAGGAGTTATTTTTGCAAATACTGAAACCATAGCCTCACTTTGAGTGACTTAAGCTATGGTACACAGCAAATTTGTGGGAAAACTATAAGAATCTATTTCCTAAAGCCAATTCTGTTACTTATAATACATGTATTATTTATGCATGTAAAAGCCACAGGTGCAGATTTTAGTGCGTAAGATGCTTACCTGTGTTTAGAGTCCTGTGTCCACCCAGAGTAGAGGCTTCACATGCTACCTGAGGCCAGTACTGTAGGTGTCAATCTTTTCCTACAGCCCCTGTGAGCTCTGGGCCACATAGCAAGGCCTCAGTGGAGAAGCATTAAATAGGTTTCTGTCCTATCTGGCTCTATTCAGAGTCAGTTTCTCCAGTCTTTGCAGGTATACACCTTTGCAGAAATGTTACCCTTCTTCCACAACCTGAGTTCTTCTTACTCCTTCTAGGACCATTGTCCCCTGCCCTCTCCCCATTAGAACTTCAGAGAAACTTCATTTCTGGGCTTGATTCTCTGTCCAGAGCAGCTGTTACTTGTGTGCACACAGACAAGGGTTCTTTACTACTTGAGATTAGGATGGAGACAGGAGACCGTGTGTCTATATCCTGTCTTCAGGAGCTTCTAGGTGGCCCCTCAGTAAGCCCTGGCTCTGTGGTTTTGCAGGTACACTCCCACTTGAAGTACCTGGTGGATAATCATGCCAGTGTGTGGGCGTGTGCCAGCTTCCAGGAGCTATGGCCTTCTCCGAAGAACTTGAAGCTCTTTGAAAGGTATGTGTACCCTGAAAACATCTCTGTTCCCATGCATCTGGGCCTACCAGTGTGCCAGCCTATATCCCAGGGCCTGGCTCAGGAGTGATTTTCCTATTGCTTGCTCCCGTGGCTGCCTTATTCCTGGGGACTGACCTAGGGCCATAGACCTCATTCATTGAGCCACACACTGTGCCATTTGCCCTCTTCGCTGGCACAGGCCAACGGTGCTTCCAGAGAGTTCCCACATGACCCAAACTCAAGTCACTTACATATGGAAACTTTATCCAGCCTTCTTTTCCTTGGGTCACAGCAGCATGAGGTATTTAATTTCTATTGCATTCTCCTCATGGTCTGATCCCACTGCTTGTGATCCACAGGCCAGCAACCTGCCCCATGACCCAAGTGCACTGAGGGCACCAGGCAGGCTACTCTTGAATCCAGGCTCAGACTGAAGTTTAACAAACTGAAAAGCCACAACTTGGGGAGGGGATTTTCCTGACTAGGGTTTGCTCTAGCCCCCACCCACTCAAGTTGCCAGAGATCCAGATAGTAAGTGTAGGACATCTGTGTTGCATTAGTCACCCTGGAGCTCCTTCTGGATAAACTGTGTATTTCATAGTAAGACGTAATCCACACACCTTACAATTCACCCATTTAAAGTGTGCAACTCAGCCTGGTACAGTGGCTCATGCTTATAATCCTAGCACTCTGGGAGGCCGAGGCAGGTAGATTGCTTGAGCTCAGGAGTTTGACAACAGCCTGAGTAAGCGCAAGACCTTGTCTCTACTAAAAATAGAAAAAACTAGCTGGGTGTTGTGGCAGATGCCTGTAGTCCCAGCTACTCAGGAGGCTAAGGCAAGAGGATCATTTGGGCCCTGGAGTTTGAGGTTGCTGCAAGCTGTGATGCCACAGAAGTCTACCCAGGACAACATAGTGAGACTGTGTCTCCACACACACACACACACACACAAAAAGTGTTCAACAAAGTTTTCCAAAAAAAGTTTCTTTTTTTTTTTTTTTGAGACAGAGTCTCACGATGTTGCCTCAGTAGAGTGCTATGGCATCCCAGCTCACAGCAACCTCAGACTCTTGGGCTTAAGTGATTCTCTTGCCTCAGCCTCCTGAGTAGCTGGGACTATAGGCACCTGCTATAATGCCCGGCTATTTTTTGTTGCAGTTGTCATTATTGTTTAGCTGGTCTGGACCGGGTTCGAACTCGCCAGCCTCTGTGTATGTGTCTGGCACTATAACTACTGTGTGTAGGCGCTGAGCCAAAAAAAAAAACAACTTTCAAAAAAATGCTCTATGTAGTTTTTGCTACATTCAGAGTTGTATAAACATCACCATTATATAACTTTAAAATATTCTCATTACCCCAAAAAGACACCTTGTACCCAGCTGGGCGAGGTGACTCACACTTGTAATCCTAGTACTCTGGGAGACCAAGGTAGGTGGATTGCTTGAGCCCATGAGTTCAAGACCAGCCTGAACAATAATGAGATCCTGACTGTACTAAAAATAGAAAAACTGAGCCTCAAGCCCAAGAGTTGGAGGTTGATGTAAACTATAATGATTCCATGGCATTCTACACCTAGCTTGAGACTATCTCAAAAAAGAAAGAAAGAAAGAAAGAAACCTTGTACCCATCAATAGTCACTCCCTATTTTTCCCACAATCCTCGAAATCCTAGGTGAGGTAGGTGGATTTTTCCCACAATCCCCTTAATCCTAGGTTAATTTTCTATTTCTGTGGATTTGCTGTTCTGAACATTTCATATACCTGGGATCATACAATATGTGATCTTTTGTGACTGGCTTCTTGCACAGCTTTCACAGAGCCTAAGGTTTTCAAGGATCATCTATGATAAAGCATAGATGGATATTTAGTGGATAATCCATATTTGACTATATTATGTAGAAAGATGAATAAGTATTCCAGCTTTAAGTGCTACAGTGCTCCATAGCCTTCTGGGCATAAAATAGTGTGATGTTTTGTGTTCCTAATGTTTCAGGGCTGCTGAAAAGGGAAATTTTGAAGCTGCTGTGAAGCTGGGGATTGCCTACCTCTACAACGAAGGCCGTAAGTGGTCACCCCACTCAGGCAGTTACATTGCTGTTCTTGCTGTCTCCGTCTGCCTGACTGTACCTTCTCAGGAGCTTGTGCCCAGATGTACACTGCTGAGACATCCATTGATGACACTTTGACATTGTAGGATACAAAGTCACGTTATGTTTTAGTAAGCCCATTAATTTTGTTGGCAAAGAATGACTCTAAGCCAGAGATTCAGAATAGGGGCTGCTCTGGCAAACCAGCCTTTCCCCAAGCTCCTTGTCTTCTGTCCTATTAACAGCGAGGCCCACTTGTGGATCACAGCTCCTCTCCTTGGCCATCCTCTGTGGAACTCTGAAGACGAAGTCAGTGTGTTGGTTTCACAGGGTATCAATAATATAGGGAGCTAGGGTTCAAAGCCAAAAGCAAATATATACAGGGCAGAGCTGGTCTGGTGCTGGAACTCTTGCATCCCAGGGGCCAGGTGCTTTTTGAAAGAACCTTGTGCAGCCTTGTAGCTTTGTTTTAGCTCTGTTGCCTGCACTGGAGTGTGATTGTATCATCAGAGCTCACTATAGCCTCAAACTCCTGGGCTCAAGCAATTGGCCTCTCAGAGTACTGAGATTATAGGCATGAGCCACCACGCCCCTCCACAGCCTTTTCTTCTACCCATTCCTGCTTACCTGCTCAGGACCCCAAAGAATGAACCCACAGCCTGTGCTATCCCAGCTCCCAAGACACATAAACACTGGGGTAAGCAGGTTCCTAAAGGTCCAGCAGTTTAAGAGGCTGAAGTGGGAGGATCACTTGAGACCAGGAGTTTAAGCCCAGCTTGGGCAATGTAGCAAGAACCCATCTCTACAAAATATTAAAAAATTAGCTAGGCATGGTGGTGCATGCCTGTGCCTGTAATCCCAGCTTCTTGGAAATCTGAGGCAGGAGGATCAGATCACTTGAGCCCAGGAGTTCAAGGCTCTAGAGAGCTATGATTGTACCACTGTAGTCTAGCCTGGGTAACAGAGTGAGGACCCTATCTCCAAACACAAGCAAACAAAAAACTAGAGGGTAGCCTCTGATTTTCCTACTTCTAAATGGTCTGGTATCTTACTGATAGGTGTTCCCTGCCTTGGTCAGCTGTCAGAATTGTGACTGCAGAGACCATAACCAACCTCCTCATCTTCCAGGCTTGGAAGAGCTGAGCTCCTACCCGACCATCCCTTCAGAGAGCAGTTCCTATGCATGACACACACACTATATAACTCACACATCTAAAGTGCACAGTTTTACAAAGTTGTGCGACCAAGTCCTCTGTTAATCTTAGAACATTCTTGTCCCAGAAAGAATCCTCACCCCCACCCTGCACACTTTAGCAGGGTTCAGGCAACTGGCTCCCAGTTGGAGGGAAGATAGCACATAAAGCCTCCAGGCTCTGGGCAGACTGCAGCAGGGCTCAGGGTCACACAGGCATGGAGTTCTGGCTCTTAGAGGGAGAAGGGAAAGAGCCCCACCTCAGCAGACTCTTTTCTCCCAAGACGCCAACAGCTTTGCACTATGGTGGGCTTGAGGTTTTAGACTTTCAAAAAGACTGGAGAACTTTCTGTGTTGTGTTCCCCAAGACACCCCTGGTTCTGCTCTGTTTGTTCCCACAGTGTCTGTGTCAGATGAGGGCCGCGCAGAAGTGAACGGCCTGAAGGCCTCTCACTTCTTTAGTCTCTCCGAGCGGCTGAATGCAGGTGCCGCACCCTTTGTCTGGCTCTTTATCCGCCCACCATGGTCGGTGTCTGGAAGCTGCTGCAAGGCTGTGGTCCACGAGAGCCTCAGGGCAGAGTGCCAGCTGCAGAGAGTAAGTCCCAGTGAAAGGAGTCCTGGGACATTGGAAACCTCTGAAGCTAGACCACTGGGCTGCAGGGTTCTGGCAGATGTGTTGACAGCTGGAAAGCACCCGAGGGGCTGTACAAAGCATGGGAACTGGAGACAAGAGTGGTCCTGTGCAGGAGGTGACGGGGTGGGACAGCAGTGGGTAGTTCTCTCTGCTCATGATCGTACTTCGTTCTCTTTTTTTTTATAGACTCATAAAGCATCTATACTTCACTGCTTGGGAAGAGTGCTAAGTCTCTTTGAGGTGAGAATTGCTCACTGCACTTGGACTCTGCATTGTTTGACACATCCCTGTCCAGAAAGAACTTGAAAAGCAGCATAAGAGGGCTCCATGGCTGAAAGCAATATCTGTGCCCTACCCAGACAGGCCTCATAGAGCAGGATGGCACATAGGGACTAGCCACAGGGTCGGAACCTGGCTCCACCCTCACTGCCTATGTGGCCATGAGTGAGTTATGTGACCCAGCCCCTGGGTGCTGTTTAGAACTGCAGAGAGAACACAGGAGGACCTGAGCATGTGGTGTCAGCTTCCCTACCTGTCACTGTGCTGCTGGCAAGCCTCTCCTGCTGCTTGCCCAGATGCCTCTGATCTTCATGTCCTCATGAGCTTTGTCATCAATGTGTGCCTTTGCAACAAATTTAGGGATGGACGTGGCTTGTAGAGACAGGTGCAACAAAAGCATCAGGGAGGGGTGCTGAGGTCAGGGGCCCTGAGAGCTGTCAACATCCTGTCCAGGAAGCTCAGGGCAACTCTGTTGGTGGCATGTGTGAAGGGCAGACCCTTGAGGGAGTGTAGAGCCAAGTCAGGGGTCCTGTGGGCCAAGTCCAAACCCGTAGGAAGCCAGCAGGGCCTCTCCCAGTTCACACTTCTGTTGGCTGTCAAGTGGTTTATCTTTATAGAAGTTATTTCTGTTCTTGTTAGTTAACTCATTTTATTAAAAGCAAGAGCAGGCCTGGTGTGGTGGCTTACTCCTGTAATCCCAGCATTCTGGGAGGCTATGGTGGGTGGATTGCCTGAGCTCAGGAGTTTGAGACCATCCTGAGCAGGAGCGAGACCCCATCGCTCCTAAACATAGAAAAGCTAGCTGGGTATGGTGGGTGACTATAGTCCCAGCTACTTAGAAGCTCAGGTAGGGGGCTTACTTGAGCCCAAGAGTTTGAGGTTGCTGTGAACTATGATAACTACAAGGCTCAAACCCCAGGATGACAGAGTGAGACTCTGTCTCAAAAAAAATAAAGATAAAGGCAAGAGCAGGCTCGGCGCCTGTGGCTCAAGTGGCTAAGGCGCCAGCCACATACACCTAAGGTGGCAGGTTCAAATCCAGCCCAGGCCCGCCAAACAACAATGATGGCTGCAACCAAAAAAAAAAAAAAAAAACAGCCAGGCGTTGTGGCGGGTGCCTGTGGTCCCAGCTACTTGAGAGGCAGTGGCAGGAGACTTGCTTGAGCCCAGGAGTTGGAGGTTGCTGTGAGCTGTGATGCCACGGCACTCTACCCAGGGGGACAGCTTGAGGCTCTGTCTCAAAAAAAAAAAAAAGGCAAGAGCAATAAGTGTGATTGCTTAGGAGTATGGAAGGAGAGGGTGGTCAGTAGAACAATTTAGCATCAATTGGAGAGGGAAGGCCAGCTGTGCTTGGTCTCATTCCAGGATGAAGAGAAGCAGCAGCAGGCCCGTGACCTGTTTGAAGAGTCGGCCAATCAGGGGTGTTTGACCAGCTCATACCTCCTCTGGGAAAGTGACAGAAGAACAGATGTGAGTGAACCCTGGTCTGGGGGGAGGAAGAATTACATTGGCCAAAGGCATAGTCTCTAAACCGCCCCTTGGACAAGATTCTGTCAGCAAAAAGGAGGGTCCTCTTATAGCTTCTAGCCTCTCTCAGACCCTAGGAACACCTGGTCAGCTGGCTGCTCTTGGCATCCCCCAAAATGACCATTGTCATTTGAGGAATAAAAGGTGAAAAGCCAGCATAATTGAGGACTTTCTGGAGAAGGAAACATTTAAGAACCCTGGGGTCTGTTCCTAGTTACGCCTCAGACAACCACATAAAGACAATGACTTTCTCCTGACAGATGTCAGATCCTGGACGATGTCTCCACAGTTTCCGGAAACTCAGGGACTATGCTGCCAAAGGCTGCTGGGAAGCACAGGTGATGAGGGGAGCTGACTGTTCTTCCTTTTATTTTATTTTATTTTATTTTTTAATTTTGTTTTATTTGTATAGACAGAGTCTCACTTTATCACCATTGGTAGAGTGCTGTGGCATCACAGCTCATAGCAACCTCCAACTCTGGGCTCAGCCTCCCGAGTAGCTGGGACTACAGGCACCCGCCACAACACCTGGCTATTTTTTTGTTGCAATTTGGCCAGGCCTGGGTTTGAACCCACCACCCTCTGTATATGGGGCTGGCACCCTACCCACTGAGTCACAGGTGCCTTTTTTTGTGTGGCCATTCTTCTTACAGCCTTGGGGCAGCACTGCCTGGCCTCCTACACAGGAGGTCAGGACAGGGAATACAATGAAACTGGTCTAGAACTGGAGCCAAGTCTTAAAGGAGTTTAGGTTTTCAGTGCACAGGGAGAAGAGCCCAGAAATGTTTCATTCTTTGCCCATCTTCCCCCTTGCCTCTAAGCCAGCCAGCTTCTTAATTTTTAAATGCTTCTGGGCTATACCTGCCATCAAAATTTATACCACTCTCAAAAGCTGTCCTGGGCTTGGCACTTGTAGCTCAGTGAGTAGGGTGCCAGCCACATATACTGAAGGTGGCAAGTTTGAGGCTAGCCTGGGCCTGCTGAACAGCAGTGACAACTGCAACCAAAAAATGGCCAGGTGTTCTGGTGGGGCACCTGTGGTCCTGGCTACTCGGGAGGCAGAGGCAAAGAAAATTGCTTTAGCCCAAGAGTTTGAAGTTGCTGTGAGTTGTGAATGCCATGGCACTCTACCAAGGGTGGCATAGTAAGACTCTGTCTCAAAAAAAAAAAAAAAAAAAAAAAAGCTGTCCTGTAGGCTCAGCATCCGTAGCTCAGTGGTTAGGGCACCAGCCACATACACTGGGGCTGAAGAGTTCAAACCCAGCCCAGGCTTGCTAAACAACAATGACAACTACAACAACAAGAACAAAATAGGCAGGTGTTGTGGCAGGCGCCTATAGTCTCAGCTACTTGGGAAGCTGAGGCAACAGAATCACTTAAGCCCAAGCATTTGAGGGTTGCTGTGAGCTGTGACACCATGGCACTCTACCAAAGGCAAACATAGTGAGACTCTGTCTCAGAAAAAAAAAGCTGTCCTGTAGGTAAAACTTACCTTGATGAAAAAAGTTGAGGCTGTGTGAGAGCAGAGGGGTGTGTGAGATGCTTTTCCCTTCTTATTAGGACCTTGCTGGTCATTTGACCTACTCACCAGGTCATCCAGTGTGAAAACCAAGAAACCAGAGATCTGAGGTAGGCACTCAGCAGGTTTTCCCCCTCGCAATGCAGATGTGAAGAAGCTATTGTTTTAGGACCCACCAATGCAAATCCTCCTTTGCCAAATAGGTAGAGGCTTGTTCTTGTCACCCTGCCAAGTTGGTGGTAGAGTCATCTGTGGTCAGACAGTGGGGAAAAAATCATAAATTGATAGAGAACCCACTCTGACCAGCCCTAGAAAGTTGTGATGTTCATGTCCAAAAAGGCAGTCAACATTTATAAGAAATAAAACAATGTGTTTCTATTAGAATCTCAAGGTAATCAATAAGAATATTAAGACCCTGATAGAATTTCAGTAGATTCTCAAAAAAGAGGAAGTAAATTCAGCTAGTTAAAAAGTGGAACAATGTTCATCCTCCCTGTTAGTCATAAGAGTGTACCTTGGCCAAGCATGGTGGCTCCCACCTGTAATCCTATTGCTCTAACAGACCAAGTTAGAGGATTGTTTGAGCCCAGGAGTTCAAGACCAGTCTGAGCAACATAGCAAAACTTCATCTCTACAGAAAATAAAGAAATATTAGCTGGACCTGGTGGCACATTCCAGTACTCCTAGCTACTCAGAAGGCTGAGGTGGAGGGTGGAAGGATCACTTGAACCCCAAAGTTCAGGGTTACAGTGAGCTATGATCACACCACTGCATTCTAGCCTGGACAAAATGTTTAGCTTTAAATGAGTTTTGGGGTCTGGGTGTAGTGGCACTCTGGGAGTCTGAGGCAGGTGGATTGCCTGAACTCAGGAGTTTGAGACCAGCCTGAGCAAGTTCGAGAGCCTGTGTAAAAATAGCTCGGCATTGTGGCAGACACCTGTAGTCCCACCCACCTGGGAAGCTGAAGCAAGAGGATCACTTGAGCCCAAGAGTTTGAGCTTGCTGTGAGCTATGACACCACAGCACTCTACCAAGGGTGACAAAGTAACACCTTGTCTCAAAAAATAAAATAAAAATTAGTTTTGGGGCTAATCATAGTAGCAAATCATATCTATATTTTCTCTCTGTTTTTGAGTGTATAGCTATTAACTTCTAAAAGTAGATTTTTTTTTTTTGTAGAGACAGTCTTACTTTATTGCCCTGGGTAGAGTGCCGTGGCATCACACTGCTCACAGCAACCTCCAACTCCTGGACTCAGGAGATTCTCTTGCCTCAGACTCCTGAGCAGCTGGGACTACAGGTGCCTGCTACGATGCCCTGCTATTTTTTTGTTGCAGTTTGGCCAGGGTTGGGTTTGAACCCACCACCCTTGGCATATGGGGCCGGCGCCCTACCCACTGAGCCACAGGCGCCACCCAATACATAATTTTAATGATAGCATTTTTTGCTGGCAAAGATGTGATAAAATAAGTGCTCCTTTTAACTGATGTGGAAATTAGAGAACACACAGCACATGTTAGCAAAAGACTGAGCACAGCTGCTCTTGCAGACTAAGCAGGCAGGGAATCAGATGCAGATACTGACAAGGCTGCACACTGAAGGTTCACAAAGTGATAAATGGGAAACGGCCAAGTGGAAGGAGAGGTAAGATGTGTAGGCAGATGTTTAACAACATAAGGAGACACTATTTACTGTTAAGTGGGCCAAGAAAAGATAAAGATGTATATATACATTAGTCACACTTACATATATGTGTGATGTTACAACATTCAGAAAAACCCAGAAGGAAATATATACTAATGGTGGACAGTAATCATCTGAGGTCTTTGTGTGTGCCGGGTGAGTTGCATGCTAACACATCTCAGTGAATCCTCATCATCTGCCAAAGCAGATGTGGTTTATGAAAGAGGAAGAGGCTGAGATGCACAAGGGGGCCTCCACTTTGCCTGTGGTCACACAGACACAGGGCACAGGGCCCCGGTTTTAAAGCTAGATCACTTGAGCCCTCAGCTCTCCTGTGGCCACTTTGCTGTGTGCTCTCTCCCAAAGTGTTTAACATTCTCACCCGGAGGCTGAACAGAAACAGACTTACTATTTTTATAATAGAAAACTTAAAGTGGCTAAGGACCTGTACTAGGGTGGAAAGGCAACTGACAAATCATTATATACCTTTTGCCCTTTTAAAAATATTTTACCAGGGTGGCGCCTCTGGCTCAGTGAGTAGGATGTCAGCCTCATATACCGACGGGTGGCAAGTTCGAACTCGGCCCTGGCCAAACTGCAACAAAAAAATAGCCGGGTGTTGTGGCAGGCACCTGTAATCCCAGCTACTCAGGGGGCTGAGGCAAGAGAATTGCCTAAGCCTGAGAGCTGGAGGTTGCTGTGAGCTGTGATGCCAAGGCACTCTACCAAGGGCAACAAAGTAAGACTGTCTCTAAAAAAAAAAATTTTACCAGGCTGAGCAAGAGAGAGACTCTATCTCTACTAAAAACAACACTTATAGTCCCAGCTACTCAGGAAACTTGAGTCAGGAGGATCACTTGAGTCTGGGAGTTTGCTATGAGTTATGAGTCCAAGACATTCTACCCAAGGTGACAGAGTGAGACTCTGTCTCAAAAAAAAAAAAGAATCCAATATGATTGACTGACTTTATTATCTTTTCTTTTGGTTTCTTTTTATGTATTTTTTTTTTATTTTTATGTTTTTGAGGCAGTCTCACTTTGTTGTCCTCGGTTGGACAACATATGTTATGTGGCATCATAGCTCATAGCAACCTCAAACTCTTGGGCCCAAGTGGTTCTCTTGCCTCAGCCTCCCAAGTAGCTGGAACTATAGGCAGCCACCATAATGCCAGGCTATTTTTAGAGATAGGGTCTCACTCTTGCTGAGGCTGGTCTCGAACCTGTGAGCTCAGGCAATCCACCCCCCTCAGCCTCCCAGAGTACTAGGATTATAGGTGTGAGCCACCATACCGGGCCTGTATTTATTTATTTTTAGAGACTGGGTCTTCACGGCTCACTGCAGTCTTGAACTCCTGGGCTTAAGTGATTCTCCTGCCTCAACCTCCCGAGTCCTTTCATCCCTTTAAAAAGTTTTATCAAGTGATAACACTGCTTATTCAAAAAAGAACAAACTCAGAGGTTCAGGTTAAGTAGGGCAAAAGGGTAGACACTTTTTCTCTCCTTACATGGCCCTTTGCTTTGAAAATGGAATGCCTTGGCTTGGCGCCTGTGGCTCAAGCAGCTAAGGCGC
>CAUYQV010083504.1:0-19838 GCA_963574575.1 Galagoides demidoff | reverse complement strand
GAAAGATTCACATGTACCCTTGTAAGATGGACCATAGGTGTGGTCCCACCAATCATCCACCCACCACCCACCCTCCCTTCTCCGCTCCCATCCCTCTCCCCCGTCCCCATATTCTTGGGTTATAATTGGGCTACAGCTTTTGTATTAAAGCTATAAATTAGTTTCATAGTAGGGCTGAAACATTGGATACTTTTTCTTCCATTCCTGATTCTTGAAGAAAAAATAGTCAACAGCAAAGGAGTTTAAGGAGAGACAAATAAGTTAGGAGGACAACAGCAAACTGCACGTGAGTCAAATGATGGCTGTTAGACCAAGTGAAATAAGGACTCATAACAGACTGCTGGGTTTGTCAACAAAACAGCATTGTTGAATTGGTGAAGTTCATTACAGCAATTTCAGAGAAGAGGTAAGGGTGAAATCTAACAGGAGTGGGCTGAAGAGAGACTGGGAAGATAAACATTGTGGACCATAATGACAACTATTTCTAGGAATTGGATCTAACTGTTTTTCTCTGCTCTCAACCCAAGGAAGGCCCTGGCAGGACATTGCATTACATTTGCTCTGAAATTCGGGTGGATTTTGTTTTGTTTGTATCTGACTTGCAATAGAAATAGGATACTAATCATTTATCCACAGCAACGTAGAACAAATAAAAAGTGGGCATATTAAGAAAATTATCTTCATGCCTACGGTTAGCCAGTTAATGAGGCTTTCTTTATTACAACTACAGTTCAATAAGTAGAAATGTCTTTCTTATTTAGATTCATCAACCTCCTTACAACTTAAGGTACCTCTGTTGCTGAGTTATGGAGAGATCAGCTAGCCTGTGTTTATTGATATTCTCGTTTCATCAAGAGAGATTCAGAGAGATTTTAAATATCAGAGAAGAATCTTTAAATTTTTACTCCTAATCCCTAGATTTTCTTAATAAATCATTTTTTTCTTATGAAATAGAAATAGGATAAGGAAAGCCTTATTGCTATTTGAATTTATATTAACAAATAATTCTGGTATGCAATAAACTTATTTTATTTGCTTTTATACAGGGTGATACAAGTGCTGATCAGATTCAAATAAATAGCAGCAAAACTCTGGGAAATACTTAGCCACACAGGGAACCATTTGGACCATGGCTTGCTAAAGTGAGCATTTTATATAAAAGCCATGGATGTTTGGAGTATTGCAAATCCTTTTTACATAGTGCAAATATTATGATTTTTCAATTTTTTGGAGGGGGGGGAACTCGAGCTAAACTGGATGATAAAAAACTGATCATTAATGGACTGTGACTATTCAAAGTAGGCTTTTGGTTCTCTCACACGGGTTTACTATGAAATCAAACAAGATGTGAAAGAATAGGCCAGAATTAAGAGGAAGGTGATGGAAGGAAACCCACAGTGACGCCCTATAGCTGCATAGAAACAATCAAAGAAAAGCCACTATAACAATAAAACGTTCTGCATTCCCTTTCTTATATTTATGCTAATCATTTGCTGGGGGTGTTCCTCAACCACAGGAATTGTTACTAAGGAGACTACCAAAACCATCACTGATGCAGCCTCTACCTGCCAATAGGCGTCCGTCCAGTCTGAGCCCTCAAAGGAATTCATTTCTAAGGGAGAAAAACTCCCCTGGGGTATTATAAACATTTGTACATAACTTTATAGATGAGAGGACTAATTGATCCTCATAGTTAAGATCTAGATAAATAGGTTCCAGTTATTTTGAGTTAGTACTTTATTAGGAATTTTGTTTGTTTTTGTTTTTTCAACTCTATATGTCCAGGCTTCAGATAAGACCTAGTAAGTCTCAGTTTCTTGGTGTCAAATTAAGAATTGCTTTTATATATTTGTTATTTAATCTGTACAGTGTTGCACACTACCTAGGAGGTACGAACAACCAAACAAGACCTTGGTTGGACTTAACCTTCCAAAGCATTGCCCCTCATACGCTCTCTGGTAAGGTACCAGTTCTTTCCACTCATTACAGACCAAAATTTTTATAAAGTATATTGAAAAAAAAATCATAAAAATAAAATAAAGCAAAATAGCAAAGAAAGTGCAAGCGATGGTCTTTTATTATTAATGTGACAAATTGACCTCAAGTTTTTATATAGTTACTCTCAATTACTATACATTTCCACTTAGACTGATTAGCAGTTCAGTGGTAAAAATTACATTTCTACCCTGCTTTTTGGTGGCTCTATTCTAAGAGTGATTTTGCTTATTGATCAAATGGATAAAATATTACTTATCACTCCTTAATCAGAGGATGCAAGGAGAGGAGATATTGGGAAGTGATATGAAATAATTAATTTTAAGATAAATGTAAAGATTCATCTTTATTATTTCTAGGGTGACTAGCACAATGCCATCTATATGGAACGAATCCAACACTCCTTTTTAAATATGAATAAAAAATATTAGAGTGTGTGCTGGTACATTTTGTTTGTCTATGTAAATAATTTTCAGGTTTTCTTTCTTTTCCAAACTGTCAGATGTCACACTGGAATTCTGCCACCAGCATGTGACACTCAGCCAGCTAGCAGTGACAATCCAAGATGTTAACCACAAAGCAGACATGACTAGCATACAAATGTTGATTCCATGGTACATTTTCTAAGAAGAAAAATAAAGAATTATCCTAATGCTTTGTTATATCATCAATAGTATAGGGAATTAAAAACAAGGAAATAATACTTCTTTAAAATGATTTTTTCAATATAAAGAAAAGTCTTAATTATTTTTCATATAAGAGGGAAATAAAGCTGCTCTTCTTAACAAAAGACTAGTACAGAAAAATGTTGAATTCATCTATTATTCTGGATGAAAATTTAATTGACAAAACTTTTCAAGTGAAAGGAACCTATAGAAAGTTGAAATACAAGTATAAGTAGTGGTTAAAATCCACTTGATTGTGATGAACGATTTTTTTTTTTTTTTTGAGATGGAGCCTCAAGCTATCCCCCTGGGTAGCATGCCATGGCATCACAACTCATAGCAACCTCCAACTCCTGGGTTCAAGCGAGTCTCCTGCCTCTGCCTCCCAAGTAGCTGGGACCACAGGCGCCCACCACAACACCTGGCCATTTTTTGGTTGCAGCCATCATTGTTGTTTGGCGGGCCCAGGCTGGGGATTCAAACCCGCCACCTTAGGTGTACATGGCTGGCGCCTTAGCCGATTGAGCCACAGGCACCGAGCCGATGAACGATTTTTTTTAATGTATACTAGCTGTAATCTATTGGCTGGGATTTTATTGAGAATTTACGCATCTATATTCAGTAGTAAAATTGTCTAAATTCTCCTTTTTGTGGGATCTTTTCCTGGTTTTGGTATCAGGGTGATGTTTGGGGAAGATTCTTTCCTCTTCAAAGTCTTGGAATAATTTATGAAGCAGGGGTATAAGCTCTTCTTTGAAGGTTTCACAGAATTTGGGTGTGAAGCCATCTGGACCAGGGCTTTTTGTTGTTGTTTTTGGGAGCTTTTCTATTGTTTCATTTTTCTCAGTGCTTGAAATTGGTTTGTTCAAGAGATCTATTTCTTCTTGGCTAAGTCTAGGGAAAGAGTGTGATTCCAGGTATTGATCTATTTCCTCCACATTTTCAAATTCCTGGACATTGAGTTTCTTGTAGTGCTCAGAGATGATCTCTTGGATCTCTATGGGATCTGTTATTATTTCCCCTTTATCACTTTTGATTGAGTTTAATAGAGATTTTGCTTTTCTGTTTCTAATTACTCTGGCTAAAAGTTTATCTATTTTACTTATTTTTTCAAAAAAACAAATTTTGTTTCATTAATTTTCTGAATGATTCTTTTGTTTTCAATTTCATTAATCTCTAATTTAATTTTGGA
This sequence comes from Galagoides demidoff, assembly GCA_963574575.1. Taxonomy (NCBI): domain Eukaryota; kingdom Metazoa; phylum Chordata; class Mammalia; order Primates; family Galagidae; genus Galagoides; species Galagoides demidoff. Next base: position 15,986 of record CAUYQV010083504.1, on the reverse strand, counting down.
TTCTTCTTTTCTTCTGATGGGTTTGGGATTACATTGTTCCTCTTTTTCCATTCCATAAGATGGTTCATAAATTTTTGATATGCCCTAGCTCTATTTTTTGAATGTAGGCATTTAATGAGATAAATTTCCTTCTTAAGACTGCTCTTGCTGTATCCCAAAGGTTTTGGTAACTTGTGTCTTCATTGATGTTATACTTAAGAAATTTCCTCTTTTATCTCTCCCTGAACTTAAATATATTCAGCATAAAATTATTTAATTTCCATCTTTGTGTAGGGATGAACATTTTCATTGGAGTTGAGTTTCACCTTTATTGATTTGTGATCTGAGAAGATACAGGGCATAATTTCTATTTTTTAATTTTGTGGATGTTTCATTTGTATCCTGTGATGTGGACTATTTTGGCATACCTACCATGGACTGATGAGAAAAATAGCTATACCTATTGTATAGCTTTAGGATAGTGTTATCTGTATATGTGTATTAATCCCATTTGTTGTAGGGTTATAGTTAAGTCCATTGTATCTTTGTTTAGTTTGTGTTTAGAGAATCTGTCCAGTTCTGTCAGGGGGAATCCTAAAGTTCTTGGCTATTATGGTGTTATGGAATATCATATTGCTCAGACACTTACAAGGTCTGTTTCATAAATCTTGGAGCATTTAGGTTGAGTGCATAAATATTTAAAATTGAAATGTCTTCTCGTTGTAGTCTTCCCTTGACCAGTATAAAGTGTCCATCTTTGTCTTTCTTAATTTTAGTCGCTTTAAATACACTTGTATCTGAGAATAAGATTGTAACCCCAACTTTCTTCTGATTTCCATTTGCTTGAAATACTATTTTCCATCCCTTAACTCTGAGTCTTGACCTGTCCTTCAAGGCTAGGTGTGTCTCCTGGAGATAGCATTTGGATGACTTGTGCTTTTTTATCCATTAGCCAGCTTGTGCCTCTTTAGTAGAGAATTCAATTCACATTTACTGAGAGAATTGGTAAGCGTGGTGGAGTGCTAGTCATCTTATTTTGTGAAAGTCTGTTGTGTAGTTTTATCCTTTGTATAATTGTGGAAGCTAAGTTTTTATCTTTAGTTTTTGGTTGTTTACTTTGCTCATGGTCCATTGTGATGTTCAGTGTTGAGAATAGGTCTGAGTATTTCCTGTAGAGCTGGTCTTATTGTAGCTAATTTCCTCAGAGCTTATATATTCACAAAAGATTTGATTTCTACATCAATTTTAAAGTTTAGTTTAGCAGGATACAGAATTATAGGCTGAAAATTATTTTGATAAACAATGTTGAGAGTGGATAACCATGCTCTTCTTGCTTGGAAAGTTTCATTTAAAAAGTCTGCTGTCATTTGATAAACAATGTTGAGGGTGGATAACCATGCTCTTCTGGCTTGGAAAGTTTCATTTGAAAAGTCTGTTGTCATCCTAATGGTTCTGCCTCTTTGAGTCAGTTGGCACTTACTCCTGGCTGCTTGAAGAATTTTTTCTTTCATCTTGAATCTGGACACATTCAATGTGTCAATGGAGGGGCTCTGTTAGAGTTGAGATGACCTGGGGTTTGATATCCAACTAATAGGAGTGTGTTAGGGTCTTTAGTAAAACTTGGAAAGTTTTCATTTTATGATAGTCTCTAGTAGGGCTTCCATTTCTTTGGGACAATCTTGTTCCACTTTAGAAATCCCTATTATTCATATGTTTGAATGCTTCATGAAGTCTTGCAGTTCTCCATGATGAGTCTGTTTTTCTGTCTCTCTCCTCTTTTCTGCCTCTTTTACTTACTGGGTTAACTTGAAAACTTTTTTTTCTGTAGCCCTGGGGTTATTTCTTCTCCATAGTCTTATCTATTTTTGATACATTCTACTGCATCTTTATATTCCCTGATTGTCTCCTTCATTTCCTTAAGGTTCACCATATCCTTTCTATATTCTACATATCTGTCATCTGACTTTTGTTCTGTCTTTTCTTTTTCTCATCCATTCCTTTTATTGTATTTATTATCCATATTTTAAATTCCCTTTCTGTCAAATCTGTTAATTTGTTATAGGTGAAGTCTTCTGTAGTAGCTGGCTCATGGTTCTTTGGGGGAGTTGCTGTTTTGGTTTTTCATGTGCCCAGATTTTTCTGTCATTTCCTTCTCATGTGTTCTTTCTTCTTGTTCACCTCCTTGTCCTCCTTTTTCCTTCTTGCTTCCTCCTTTGTTATAAATGACCTTGTCTTAGATCTTAAGTTAAGGAACAGAAGGGTAAAGCTCAAGTAGGGAGAAACAAGAGGATAAAGATAGAAAAAAAGAAAGAAAGTGAAAAAGGGAAGAAAAAGAAAAAAGAGAAGAGGGATAAAAGAAAAGAATTAAGGAACAAGAGAGAATGAAGACAGGAAGAGAGGAGAGTGATAGAAGAAATGATATTGATTGGCACAAAGTTAAGGCCACACCTTTAATTTAAGTGTTTTTAAGGGATAGGCTAGGTGGGTTCCTCAAAATCAGGAGTTTCTTACCTGCCTGAGGAAAGCCAAACTCTTCCTCTGCCAAAACTAGGAAGAAAGAGAAAAGGGCAAAAACAAACAAACCAAAAAAAAAAAAAAATAAAGAGAGGGAGAGAGAAAATAAATAAAAATGAAAAAAATATAAAAAATTCTACAGTGTGGACTTGCCAGTACTCGTTTGCTAGGGCCAAAGTCAAAAAGGCTACCTAGACTATGATCTCTTAGTCTCCTTGAACCAGACTACTGCTGTGTCCTCCCTCCTAGACTACAGTCATACCCCCCAGCACTCAGTGAAAAAAGAAAAGTTGAAAACAAAAAGGAAAAAAGGATAAAATAAGAATAGATAAAGAAAATTAAAAATACAGTTGTATCAAATAAAGGAGAGAGAGAGAAAAGGAAATGGAAATAAGAGAGAAGGAAGAAAGACCAAAAAAGGGAGGTAATACCTTTGCTGTTGCATGTACAAATTATGTAGGAAAGATGAGAAAATTAGAAGAGTCTCTATTTAAAGAGAGAATGACGAGGAGCAAAATATATATATAGAGAGAGAGAATGAGCTGTAGTACTATGACCAAAAATACAGAAGTCCTTGCTCTTGATGAAAGTAAAAGTGGAAATTAAGGATAGAACCAACCAAATTATTTAGCAAAAACAAAACAAACAAACAAAAAAACCACCAAACAAAACAAAACCCCCTCACTAACTAGAAATTTTAGCAACAGAGAAGAGAAAAAAATAATGAAGAATTAAGAAGTAAAAAATAAAAATACTGAAAAAGTATATGTATATATGTGCACACATATACATACATATACATTTGAGAGAGAGAGCGAGAGAGAAGGGACCAATAGGAATATGTATGTTGCAATATGTCATCAGGACACCAGATGGCACTGTGGTTTTTTAGAAGATGGAGAATATAGCCAGCAAGCTCTATGGTCCTTATTCCTAACTTAGTTGCCCTTGGTAATCACCTGATTGTTTCCTCGGTATTCAGACCCCATCATGTTGGGATCTTAAAGCTCCCTAGAATCCTTCAGGAGCAGGTCTCACATTGCCTCTTGACACCAGTTCCCGTGGGGTATAAAGGTCCCTCAGTCTATCCCAAGAATGGAGTTCTAAACCTGGCAGGCATAACAATTAAGACTGCATGCTTTAGGTCACTGCTAAGACCTTCTCACAACCTTCCCACAATGGCAGCTCATGTAGACCTTCTCATTATGGCTGTCTCAACAGCCACCAAACCAATAGTAAATCCATTCCAACCAATATTTAAATTTGGTCACTGTATACTGTTCAAGTCCAATCACTCTTTCAAGCTTTCCACTGAACATGGAGCTTCACCCCAAAGCCCAAAATTCTAAAAATGCTTCCTCCTGTCTGAGACCTCTGTAAGGAGGCCTACTGATCCCAGGGGGTGATAATCACTTGCCTAATGTGTCAGATTTCATTGCTCTGGATCACACACTGTATCTAACTCATCACCTCCTCGTTGTGTGTCCCTGAGCTGTAACTTTGGGTAAGGTTTCCACATCAGGTATGTTGGGATTCTCTCTTTTTCCCCAATCATACTGGGAGAGCTCAGCTGAATGATCTTTCTGGTCCACCATCTTCCATCTTTAGGCATTTTTTTTTCTAAATTAAATAAATTGAAATAATTTTTTAAAATTTTGGTAAATATAATTATGCAGAAATAATGAAACTACAGGAATTCAAAATTTTTTCAATTGAACACCTTATACTTTTTATCAGAAAATTAACATGTGCGTGTTAGTGAAGAAAAGGTGCCCAAGAAGAAAGTTACACTGATTTTATTAATACATATTAAAGGACAATTACAATGTAGCAAATGGTCTAATAATATATGATAACCTTCTGTGTGTGACAATACATGAAAACACCAAACAATAATTAATGCTACTTAGCAACATACTACCACTTGCTGACACAAACACAGCTGTGAGAAAATGATATACCAAGGTTATACAACCTTACCAAGCTATTTGGAATGTCTATGAATTTCATTGTCAGACCCTTGTACACTGTTAGAGGGACTGCAAATTAGCACAACTTTTATGGAAAATAGTCTGGAGATTCCTCAAAGAAGTAAAAGTAGACCCACCATTTGATCTAGAAATCCTACTACTGAGTACTTAACCAAAGGAAAAGAAGTCATTTTATCAAAAAGATACCTGTACTCTAATATTCTTTGAAACACTACTCATAAGATGTGGAATCAACCCACGTGCCCATCAATTCATGAGTGGATTAACATAATATGCTGGATATATACCACAGAATAGTAATCTAGAAAGCTGGTTGACTTAATGCCTTTTACAACAATTTAGATGGAACTGGAGATGATTATTCTAAATGAAGTATATAAAGGATGGAAAAACAAACACCACATGTACTCACTATTTTAAAGTGGAACTCATTGGCACCTGTAGCTCAGAGGCTAGGGCACCAGTGCGGGCCACGTGCACCGAGGCTGGCGGGATCGAACCAGTCCAGTCCCGCCAAACAATAATGACAACAACAACAAAAATAGCCAGGTGTTGTGGTGGACACCTGTGGTCCCAGTTCCTTTGGAAGCTGAGGCAAGAGAATCGCTTAATCCCAAGAGTTTGAGGTTGCTGTGAACTGTAATATCAGGGCACTTTACCCAGGGTGACATAGTAGGACTCTGTCTCCAAAAAAAAAAAAAAGTGGCACTCACCCATGAAAACACATGTGCATAGCGGTAAATAAAAGTCAACAGAAGAAAGCAAGAATGGGGAAGGAGAGGAATGGCTAAACCTCTGAAACGGGTACAATGAACACTATCTGGATGATGGTCACATTGTTAACCCTAGCTCAAGAATTACAAAACTGATCCATGTAACCAAAAGCGTTTGTACACCATAATATTTTGAAATTAAAAAAAAAAGTTTTGAGAGTAGCATGGAATTTTTTACAGAGTTTTGTTTGTTTGTTTTTTGTTTTTATTTTTTGATTCATGCAGCCTATCAGATTTAGTACATAACATAGCTGGACTTTTGTTCTCTAATGGAAAAGTACTGGTCTCACTATAGAATGAACATGTTTTGATTATTTGGAGACATTTAATTTTGCTCCTCATCATAATGAAACTAATTCTACACCTTAAATATTTAGACCTGACTAGAGCAACATTGTTAAAAAAGGGATTTGAGTTACTACATTTAGCTACCAATTTGCATTCTTCTTGGCTTCCTTTGGTAATTCATGCAAATTATCCTAGCACTGAGAAAGTACAAGAGACCAATTGGGTAAATGTGAGGGAGAAAGAAAGATGAAATGGAAATAGAGACCCAGTTTTACCCTTTCTTACAATTTTGATTTAGAGTAAAATATCTTTGCTTTTAGACCATTATTTTCAACTACAGTGAATGTAATTCACAATGCAGGTAATGGAGGTAATAGTGGTAGCTACTCACAATCTAGGCTTGGTTTCAAAGCACTCATCATTACTTTTAGAGCCAGGAAAATAAGGTTGAGTTACAACTTCCATCTTCCCAGAATGGACCTAAGAAGGCAGAAGTCCCAATGTCTAAAATAGTTTCAGTAATATTAAGTACTCTTCTATACTATAGTTGTATGAAGGTTATATTTTCCAATTTAAATTATAAATTAAGGACTTTTTTTTTAGAGACAAGGTCTCACTTTGTTGCCCTCGGTAGAGTGCTGTGATATCACAGCTCACAGCAACCTCTAGCTCTTGGGCTTAGGCGATTATCTTGCCTCAGCCTCCTGAGTAGCTGGGATAACAGGCACCCACCACAATGCCAGGCTATTTTTTTGTTGCCATTTGGTTGGGGCAGTTTAAACCCACCACCCTTCATATATGGGGCCAGTGCTCTACTCACCGAGCCACAGGTGCTGCCCTAATTAAGGATAATTATTTTCTTTTATTTTTGTAATGAAACATAGTCATAAAAGGAATAGTTTAATAATTATTATGACATCAAAATATTTGGCTCAGGATAACAAGATTAATAGAATATGCTTTAGTGAAATTTTAAATTAATAAATAATTATATTTTATATATTTGTTATTTAAAGCAAAATACACTATTCATTTATGAAGATGTCTATTATTTGTTTTACACATAGAAAACAACTTTTGGAAGGAATACATTTCAGTTTATAGCAGCATTAATTTTTTACATTTAAAATTCTGAATTTAGATAAATTTTGAAACCATCTCAAACACAAAATAAGAGTCTTGATCTATTATCCAATCTATAATGTAATTTCAAGAACTACCACAAAATATACATACACAAAGAAATATACTAAACAGCAACATAAAAATTAAAACAGTAAACGAAAAATGATTCTTTAATATAAAAGAAATCAATGAAAAGTAATAAGAACAAAAATAGACAGCATACATTTTTAAACTTTCATTTTATTTTTAATTAATAAATAATAATTTTATATATTTATGGGGTGTGAAGTGAATCTTTAATTGTGTATATACTTTGTAGTTATCAAATCAGGGCAATTAGCATTTTGATCACATCAAACATTTGAAGTAAAATAACTTTGAAAAAAGAAAAAAACAGAAAATACAAATTTTTTTTACCCTAAGTCTAGTTCTATCACTTTTGCTATATATGAATAGCCTTAGCATTTCAATAAAAAGTAAGTCTAAATAAAATACTAATTGCTTCCAAGGCCATTTGTGTGTGTGTGTGTGTGTGTTTGAGTACATATGAAGTTAAAGGGTAGAAAATAGTAACTATAAAAGAGCTAGAAAAGCTATATGTATGGCAGACAAAATACACTTTAAAGTATGGAATGCTGATTAAAAGAGGGAAATTATTAATGGAAAAAATAGGTAGTACATAGAAAAGGAACACAGGACATTAAAAATGGATATGCAACTAATTACAGAGTGACAAAATTATTTAAAAAACTGCACAGAATAGAAAAGAGAAATAGAAAATTCAATAATGATACATACATATTCAATAATTTGAAGAACGAAAGGATAAAATATCTTTGGCTACAAAAGATCAGGACATTTATAACTAATGTTACCTAACATCTATAAAATCCATGGATACCTATGCCTTCAAGTGTGCATGGTCCATTAACCATTGACCATCCTGAGTCATAAAACAAGTCCCACTAAAATCGAAGGATTTAAATTATATGCTCTCTGAACATAATGAATTCAAATTAATAATAGAAACAAATCCAGAAAATTCAAATTAATAATAGAAACAAATCCAGAAAACCCACATATATGTACAAATTAACATATTTCTAAATAAAGCATAATTAAAAGAAAATAATCATGAAAGAAATTAGAGAATGCATTGAGTTAAATAAAAGAAAATAACAAAATTTATGTGATGTAGCTAAAGCAATGCTTAGACAAAAAATTATAGCATTTAATGTTTGTATCATGAATAATGTCAATTTAAAATCAGTGCTCTAGGTTCCATCATGAAAAATTAGAAAAGAAAGAGCAAATTAAACCAAAATAAGCCATCAGCAGAAAGGAAATAATAAAGAGTAGAAATTGTTGAGAAAGGAAAAGAAAAAGAACCAATGGATGAAATCAACAAAAACCAGTAAAAACCAAAATGTTACTTTGAAAAAGATTAATACGTTGAAGAAACTTTTACTAAATAATCAATTAAAATATATTAATATTATGAATTAAAAGGACCTCAGTATAGAAATTATGGTCTTTAGATGATACAGTAAAAAGAAATACAGTAAAAAGAAAACTTTCATGTAAATTAACATTATTCCTCAGATAAAATAGACACATTCAATAAAAAAAAACTGCTTTAAGAAAAAAGAGAAGATAAACATAGGCCTATGTCAATAAATTATTTACTGAAGCAGTATCCCACAAATAAAATATAGTTCTAATTGTATCATAGGTGAAGTTTCAAACATTTAAGAAATTTTATCAGTCTTCCCTAATTAATTGAATAAAAGAACACTTTATAGCTATTTTAAAAGGTAAACATTACCATGTCAGACAAAAAGCAACATCAGATGAATTAGAACCAAATTATCAGTTTAGAGAATTAGAAAATTAGAGAAAGGGTGGCACCTGTGGCTGAAAGAAGAGGGCACTGGCCTCATATGCTGGAGGTGGCGGGTTCAAACCCAGCCCCAGCCAAACACAAATAAAGAAATAGAAAAAAATAATTGATAAAATATTAGTCAATTAAATTTATTCACAAATGTAAAAGGAAAGTACAACATGATCAGTTGCCACAGGGTAATATTTTGGAGGAAAAAATGTTCTAAAAGCTAATTTTAGTGTTGTTGCAACACTGTAAAACTTTAAGAAACCCATCAAACAATTTTATTAGAATATATGATGTTTGTTTTATAGAAGTTCAATCAAACTAATAAAATCCTTATTTATATTACCATTACACAGCTGGTAATTTAACTAAAATATTTTTAAATTATAAATTTTATTAAATATTTTGGTTAATAACTAACCCTTTTAAAGTCATAGATTTTCCCAATCTTATAAATAGTATAACTTCTACAAAATGTTGATATATACCTTTGTCATTTAATAAAACAAACACTTCAATTAAACTATGGGATTTTTTAGGCCAGAACAAGCAAATAAAAGATATGCTAGATCTGTGAAATATGACATTGGTATTTCAGAGATCTAGAAATATAATTTGATGCTTTATCTGACACTAGAGAAAAACCCAAATAGCCAAGCAGACTTAAGCAAAAAGAACAAATCTGGAAGCATCACATTATTCAGACTTCACACCATACTATCTATAGCATGGCATTGGTGCAAAAATATAAACATCCAAGACCAATAGAATGGAACAGAGAATCCAGATATAAAGCCACTCACCTACAGCCAACTGCTCTTTGACAATGCAGACAATATACACCAGAGAAAAGAAGAAGCCCTCGTCAACAAACAGCGCTGGGGAAATGGGGCAGCCACATACAGCAGGATGAAACAGGGCTCCTCGTTCTCACCGCTCATAAAAATTAATTCAAGATGGATAAAAGGCTTAAATGCGAGGAATAAAATTATAAGAATTCTAGAGAAAAAAAGGTAGGAAAAATTCTTCTAGAGATCAGTCTAGTCAAAGAATTTATGACTAAAGCCCCAATGCCAATTAAAGTATCAGCAAAAATAAATAAATGCAACTTTATTAAATTAAAAAACATCTGCACATTTAAGGAAATAATCAACAGAACAAATAGACAAACTACAGAAGGGAGAAAGTATTCACAAACTATACAACTGATAAAAGCTGATATCCAGAATCTATAAAGAACTCAAATAAGCAAGGAAAAAAAAATTATTAAAACATGGGCTAAATTCGTGAAGGAATAATTTTCAAAAGAAAATAGACAAATGTTCAAGAAATGTATAAAAAAATGCTCAACATCACTAATCATCAGGGAAATACAATTAAAACCATATGAGGTAACTTAACCCCAATTAGAATGGCTTTCTTAAATTAAATAAAAAATAAAAGAAAAACTGGCATACTCTACATTCACAGTGGATTCCATTAGTACCTATCTCTCAATTAATGATAGAAAAATAGGAAAAATTAAGTAACAATATAAAAGATTTCACAAACATCATTAAGGTCTTCCAGATATTCATATTGATGTTATTGAAATAGATTAATAAAAAAGAGCATCCAGCAAAGACAAAAAATACATTTATCTTTCAACTAGACATGGATCATTTACCAAAACTAACTCTTCTGAATGCAAAACAAGATCTATTTCCTAACTACATTTAAAAGCAATAGTACAGTAGCAACAGATAACAGGAATCATAATTAGTACTATAAATACCAGGCATGGACTAAGTACATACTTCTAAATAACCCATTTATTAAAGGATAAATACAATGGAAAAAAACATTTTGAATGGAATGAAAATTAACATCAAGATGCACAAACTTGTGAATTATCATGAATCTATGTTTAGAGTAGTTCAGATAAAATTATGGTCCCCAATTCATACATTTAAAGGGAGAATACAAGAATACCTGCCTCTAAAAGACAGAATATGAATAGCATATTAAAGCAAAGAGATAAAGAACTTGCAGAAGATACAAGCACACATAAAAAAATCCAAATGAATTATATTTTAAAAATCTATAAAGCTAGAAATGGTTTCCTTCAACAATAAAATTTTTGTACTTCTAAGAAGAGTAAATGAAAAATACAAAGTATAAACTAGCAGTGTTATGAATGAAAAGGGGCCATCATTACAAATCATACAGATGTTAAGAATATATTGAGGAATATCATTAATGACTTTCTGTCAGTTAATTTGACAATCATTAACTGGAAACTGCCAGCAAAAATATAAACTATCATGAAATTAAAAATTGATTAGTATTAAATGTATTAAGTGAATTGCATTTTTAATAAATATACGCCTATCTAAGTTCTCAGAGTCAAACTGACTTACTGAATAATCTAGAGCATTTGAGAAGAAAAACATTTCAACAGTCCTTCTGGATATTCAAAATAAAAGAACATTATAAATTCATTTGATGATGGGTTTATAAACTTCATATCAAAACTTAAGAAAACATTAAAAAGGGAATACTGTGCTAGCAATACTTCTATCACAATATTGCTTTTTAACAGAGTTGTTAAAAGAAAAAACTAAGTCAAATATTATTAACCAAATCTGGCACTATATAAAGGTATATGAATATACATTTTACATGTGTATATATACATATACACACACATTGTAGTAAAGTTAGATTAATCCTTATTCATCCTTGAAGTCTAAGATTGGTTTCTATGTGATCAATCACAATATTGAAAAGAGAGAAAAATCACATGAACACATGGCATCCAAAAAATAAAACTCCAAAAGTTATTCATGTAAAATACATGAAATCTGTGAATTTTACTTGATATAGAAAAAGGAGTGATTAAGTTCGGGATCTTGAGAGGAAGAGTTTAAATTGGATTACCTAGGTGACACCTAAATCCAATTATTAATACATCATGTTAATATTTAATTAATTAACATTAATACATCATAAGAGACAGGTTAGAGGAAGATTCATGAAAGAGAGGGGAAGGTGTAGTGGAGAAGGGGCAGAACTGGAGGTTCATAGCCACAAGTCAAAGAGTGCTTGGGGCCAGCAGAAGCTGCCAGAGGCAAGAAAGCATTCTTTTCTAGAGCATTTGGAGAGAGTATACCCCTAAGGATACTTTGATTTCAGGAGACTTCTACACTCTGGAATTCCGAAAGAATAAACTTCTGTTGTATTAGGATGCCAAGTTTGTGGTAATTTCTTATGGTAAGTCTAGAAAGTTGATACAATACAGAGTATCTTTGTAGATACAAAAACAGCTTCTGATAAAATTTGACATCCATTCATGACAAAAATGGGTACTTAGAAGATAAGAGAAAAGGTCTATCTCCTTTTCACAAACACCTACAAAAACTTGGAGCAAGCAATGTATTTAATAACAAAATACTTGGAGCTTTTTCAAGATTAGTATTGTTATATAAATTTTCTGTTATAACGAACAATTTTTGTCCAACGTTTTTATCCTACATAAAGCTGGTTGTTCTAGCCAGCACAATGAGATAATAGTAAATGAGAATTCTATGGAAAGAATAGTTACAATTATAATTTATTCTTTCCATTAGAATTCTCATTTACTATTATCATAATTGTCAACATATGTCATTATGTCAACATAATTGTGCATGTACAAAGTCCAAAATAATCAACAGATATTCTATTTAAATAGAAATTTGGATACAGCAAGGTCAGTATAATATAATAAATTGTACTTTATTTAGCAGCAGTTGAGAACATGTAATTTCAGTCAGCCTGGTAAAAATACTTCAAAAAAGTTCTATCTGATAAAGCTGAACTAATATATACAACCTATATCTAGCATCCCACTATTACCTAGATGTGCAACAGAAATGCATTCATAGAATTGTCAAATACATAATTACAGAAGCACTACTTGCAAGAGCCAATCATTAGAAATAAAGTGAACTTTATGAAGTATAAAACAATTGTGGTTAATTTATGAAATGGACTATCTGAAATCAATCATAAAGAATGATATATTGTTATCTATAATAATACGTGTAATGTTGAAGAAGACAAGTCCCACAGAACAGTGCAAACTGATTCCGTGTGTAATTTAACGCATCCGAAAGTAACTCATGGTAATTGAACCCTGGATAGTGGCTACCTTTTGGTTGAGTAGTGACCAGAAGAGGGCACCAGAGAGCTTCTGAGTCCTGATAATATTCTTGATTTGCAAGTTGTTTGGAATTCAGCAGTCCTCAACCTTTTGGGCAGCAGGAATCAATTTCATAGAAAACAGTTTTCCCACAGAAGGAGGTGGGGGCGGGGAGCTTGGGCAGCCTAGTGGCTATGAGTCCACAGCCCGACACTGGTCCGTGACCTGGGGATTGAGGACTAAAGACGGAGTGGTTGAGTAAGTTGCCATATTACATTAAGGAATTTCCACATAACCTTGGTGGAGAAGAGTGGCAGCCTGATTCTCTTAATCTGGAAAGCATAGAGCGAAGATGCAGCGTCGGTTACTATACAAATATACCAAATGTAATCCAATCATTGGCTGTCAGTGAGGTAATGCACTTGTTAATTAGCTCGTATTGACTATTCCACATAATTTAAAACACCATATAATTTTATCTGTCCACTTATGAAAAAGATTATCTAAACATGTCTGCTGCCATAAATTCTACAAGGAATTATTGTCTTTCTCATTAAGTTTTTAAATTTTAGAATCTGGCTTAGAGCCTTGGATTAAATAGAGAATAGGCCTTCCTCACTTCCTGCTCCATTTCTCATCAGCTCACCTGAGCATGTTTAGAACTAATGGTTACTCACAACAATGACCTTTGCCTGTGTCTCTTCGCTGCCTGAGAACTTTTGCTAGCAGAGAAGGCACCCGCTGGGATACACATAGGTACACCAAAAAGGCAGAAAATGGTGACACCCCTCAATCCGTAGATGGAATCAGTGAATAAACAACTCATCCTTGTGTTCTCCAGTAGGCTAATTTAGACGCTTGTGTCACACATCGTAGATAAAAATGATGTAAAATGGATGATTACAAAAAGCAAAAAAAGGCAGACTGCTTTGCAAATTGTGCTCCGAACTAAATAGTGAATGAGAATGTAAGATAAAGGAAGGCATAACAAAGAAAGTTGCTTTAAAGTTTGCTTTTAATTAATAATCCCTGACTTTAGTAAGGGATGATTTTTATTGACATCTGTTAAAAATTTTACCAATAGAAAAACTTTCCTTTTCTCTAGACTACGATGTCTCTTTTTCATAGAGAAATTAGAGGAGAGAAAAAAAAACTGTACATTTGAAAAGTTTTCTGTATTATTTGTGTCATTAAATGTTATTAATTGCATATTGAGCTTATTAGTTTTAACTTGGATAATTTTAATTGTAATATTGCCATAGTAACACTCGCAAAGGTGCCACGTTAATGTAATCATCAAAGTTGGATCCAAATATGAATATTTAATGTAGGCATAGCTGTGATTATGGAGCCTTCTAATTGCTAATGAAAATTAGGCAGTTTGATTTTTTTTCCTTAAATCTGACTCTGCAATCTGAAAATTACTTGGGTTTCTTCAAAAGGCAATAAAGGTGGGATATTAATTTTACTACATTAGAAATTATGTTCTTTAAAAAGACAAAAAATGTTAATGACGGTGTGGACAAACTTAATCCCATGTTGAAAAAGAGACTGGTTCTTAATAATCATTTTGTCTTTTTATTCTTACCATGTAACTGAAAGACTGAGGAAACAAAGTACTTAGGATCTTTCTTTTGAAAATAATCATCAACATATTTTTCTGAAATCTGGAAATTTTACTGGTTTCAGAAACTTGCAAGCTATTATTTCTCACAGCAAAACAAAAATTTCTCCACTTTAATTAATCTTGCAATTGTAACACAAGGGTAAGTATCTATGTATCTAAACATACAAAGTTATAGTAAAAATATAGCATAAAACATATAATACTTGTGTTGGATATTTACTGTGGATGGAGTTTGCAACACTAGACGTTGCTCTGAGTCAGAGAGCAGTGAGTAAATGGGAAGGCCTAGCAAATAGTAATGACTATTTGCTACTATATTTTTTGTACATACTATACACTTAAGCTATACTAATTTTATAAAAACTATTTTTCTTTGTTCCATAGTAAATTAACCTAAGCTTACTGTAATGTTTTTACTTTATAATTACTTTATTTTGCTTCTTTTGTAACTTCCAAACTTAAAGTGCAAACACATTAACAGCTATAAAGAATTATTTTCACTAATATCCTTTTTCTTTTAGCTTTATAGTATTTTTAATTTTACCCTTTTTTTCAAGGTTTAAACTTGTCTTTTAAAAACTAAGACCAAACACATACATCTACACAGGGTCAGGGTCATCAGTATCACTGTTTTCTTTCTTTAAAAAAAAAAAATTATTATTATTATTTTTTTTTTTTTTTTTGAGACAGAGTTGTAAGCTGTCACCCTGGATAGAATGCTATAGCATCCTGCCTTAGCCTCCCAGGTAGCTGGGACTACAGGTGCCTACCACAATGCTCAGCTATTTTTTAGTTATACTTGTCATGGTTGTTTGGCAGGCCCAGGCTGGATTGGAACCTGCCAGCTCTGGTGTATGTGGCTGGTGCCTTAGCTGCTTGAGCTACAGGCGCTGAGCCAGTATTGTTATTTTCCACCTACTCATCCTGTCTCACTGGAATTATCTTCAGAGCAATAACGTGCAGGAAACTGTTATCTCCCTTGGTAACAATTCATTCTTCTGGGATGTCTCCTAAGGACCTGTACTTCAGGGAGTGTCACTCTTTTTTTTTTTTTTTAGACTTGTTCAAATTTATTGTTCCCAAACAAGCCCAGTCATCACAGCCCCCTGAGAAGCACAGTCTCAGGCAAGGGTCAGCAAACATTTTTACAAAAGTCCAGATATCCAAAGTTGAAGCTTTGCTGGTCACATACATTCTCTTTGACGTAGTCTTCTTTGTTTTATTTTTTATCAGCTTTTAACATCATAAAGACCATTCCTTTTTTTTTTTTTTACATATACATGTGATTATTAGGTTTCTACTTTTTGCCTTTACAGAATTAAAAAGACTTAAAATTTAACAATAGTAACAGTGTTTAAGATAAGGACTAGAAACAAAAACCTTGTAAAGAATGAATGAAGATGGCTCGGCGCCTGTGGCTCAAGTGGCTAAGGCGCCAGTCACATACACCTAAGGTGGCAGGTTCAAATCCAGCCCTGGGCCGCCAAAACAACGACAACTGCAACCAAAAAATAGCCAGGCATTGTGGCGGGCACCTGTGGTCCCAGCTACTTGGGAGGCGGAGGCAGGAGACTCGCTTGAGCCCAGGAGTTGGAGGTTGCTGTGAGCTGTGATGCCACAGCACTCTACCCAGGGAGAA
>CAUYQV010083501.1:0-27377 GCA_963574575.1 Galagoides demidoff | reverse complement strand
AGTAGTGTTCCCTTTTCTCCACAACCCCGCCAGCATCTGTGATTTTGGGATTTTGTGATATGGGCTAATCTAACTGGCGTTAGATGATATCTCAGAGTGGTTTTGATTTGCATTTCTCTGATGATTAAGGATGGTGAGCATATTTTCATATGTCTGTAGGCCATGCGTCTGGTCTGTCTTCTTCAGAGAAGTTTCTCTTTAAGTCTCTTGCCCACCCTGCGATGGGATCACTTGTTCTCTTCTTGCTACTACCCTTCAGTTCTCTGTGGATTCTGGTTATAAGGCCTTTCTTGGAAGCATAACCAGCAAATATCTTTTCCCATTCTGAGGGTTGTCTACTTACTTTTCTTGCTGAATGTTCACACTTCTATTTAGGATCATTTATCTTTATTCTGAGGCACTTCCTTTAGTAATTAATTTATAGTGG
Source organism: Galagoides demidoff (assembly GCA_963574575.1). NCBI lineage: Eukaryota > Metazoa > Chordata > Mammalia > Primates > Galagidae > Galagoides > Galagoides demidoff. The sequence continues at coordinate 26,950 of CAUYQV010083501.1, read as the reverse complement.
ATCTGCTAGCCACACATTAGCACAACTATTATTGTTTTACATGGTATTTTTTCTAGGTAGACGTTTGAAATACAGAACGTTATTTTTCTTTTATCACTTAAAAAAAAATCATCCCCTTACTTTATGGCTTTTGCTGATGAAAAGTTAGTTTTATTGTTCCTTGAAAAAAAGGTGTCTGTCGGGTGCCGTGTGTGGCTCAAGGAGCAGGGCGCCGGCCCCATGTACTGGAGGTGGTGGGTTCAAACCTGGCACCAGCCAAAAACTACTACAACATCAAAAAAGGTGTCTGTTTTTTCTGGATGCTTTTAAGATTGTTTTTGTGTCTTTAATACAGGTAAGTGATGATTATGTGCATAGGTGTAGTTGTTGTTTTTGGTGTTTAATTTCTTTTTAGAGATGTGCTGAGCTTCTATAATCTCAATAAAAATTGGTGTAGGTGTATCATATATAGGAAATTCTGAGCCATTATCTTTTAAAATATTGTGTCTCTGCTATTTCCTTTTCCCCCTGGGATCCAATTACACTTTCTATAAAACTTTCGAACAGTCTTCAACATATTTCTTTCATTCTGTCTTGTTTTATTTTATTTTTATGTTAGTTTTTATTTCTGTACTTCAATCTGATTATTTGTGCCACTTTTTCTCAGTTTACTACTTTTATCATTTACTGTGTCTAGACTGTTTTTCAGCTATCCTGCAGATACACCTTGCAGATTTTTGTTTATAGAGTACTTACTTGATTACTTCTTTTATAGATTCCTCTTCTCCACTGACATTCTTAATCGTTTCATCTGTGTTGGACACGGTCTTATTTTTTTAACCCTGTCTTTTTTGTTCTGGCGGTTTATTTAGGCTACAATAACAAAATCACACCAACTGGGTAGCTACAAACAACAGAAAATTATTTCTCACAGGAGAAGTCCAAGATCAAGGCAGATTCTGTGTCTGGTGAGGTTGTGCTTTCTGGCTACCAGCCTGTGCCTTTGTGCTGTGTTCTCAAGCGGTGAAGGGAGCAACAAGTTCTGGGCCCCTTTTGTTGGGGGCACTGATCATATTCACGTGGGTTCTACCCTCATAACATCATTACCTCCCAAAGTCCCATCTCTTAAAATCATCACCGTGAGGATTAAGATTTCAACCTATGAATTTTGAGAGAGACATCAACAACATTCAGTTCATTACATGATCTTTTTTCTCTGTCTTAAAGATAATCAGCATATTTATTTTAAAACTTCCTTCCTGTTAATTCCAATATATGCAAACCCCACTGGTCTTTCAAAATATATGTGCTATTTTTTTTTTCCTCTTGGGTCCCAGTCATTTTGAATTCTAGCACGATTCATGCATTTTTACTGGATTTCAATACTGGGGATAAGAAATCGTAGAGTCTCTGCATGACATTAGATTTTTACTTGAGAATGTGAAAATGTTTTTATGGCCAGTAGGTAAGAATAGCAGTATGTCTCCTTGATCCCGTCAAAGCTTGGTTTTAGCCTTGGTGAGTGCTGGGCCATGTTATTTTGCTCTTACTCTTAAGCCATGGGTCATGATCTTAGGATATAGTCCTGTCTCCAAGGTCATAGTTCTTTTTGAGACTCATGTAAAACCAATGGTATTTAGCGAGATACCTTGCTAAAGATAGTGGGTCTGCTAGCCAATTAGCACAACTTTTTTTTGAAATGCTCATAAGGCCTGAACTAATCTCTTTCTTTTCAGACCTTGTGGTTTCTGCAATCAATGCTCCTCCTCCTAAATGCCATTTTTCACAACTGGAATGTACCAATTTCTTTATCTCAGAGCTTCACCCTGTGTACGTAGAGTTTACAAGTCAACCTACAGTTTGCGGGAGCTTCTGTCCCCAAACTCCAGACATTTTGGCAGTCCTGAATAATTTTTGGTCCCGGTCTTCACAGCCTAGGAAGGCTTTCACTTGGAGTTTGAAGTATCTCCCTTGACCTCCAAGTTGGAAAATATTCCCAGAGGAACAGCTGAGGTGAAAGCGTAAATCACTTCTATGCTCCCCTTCTCTCAAAGTTTATAGTGCTCCCCAAATTCCACTTGTGTTGATTTCTCTCCAACAACTTCACTTTTTTAGTTTGTTTAGTTGTTAACATTTTTCTCAGCTTTGGTAGTTAATTGCATGGCTTAGTTCAGTAAAAGCTGCTTGATTCTGGCCCAGTTGGAATTCTCTACATTTTAATTTTTCTAATTATATCAAAAATATTTTAGGATTTTTCCTGTCTAGAATACCATCCAGTTTTCTTGATTGCAATTTGTTATATTTATGTCTTTTATTATTATTGTCTGGGGTTCATCGAGGGTACCAAGTACTAGGTTACACTGATGACATTTGGTAGGTAAAGTCCCTCTTCCCATTGTGTCCTGCCCCCAAGAGGTGTGCCATACATTGTGTCTTTTAATCCAGAAGCATTTCCCTACCTTTTCCTTCCCCCAAACATTTTACAGAGTCGGAGACAATAACCTTACAGAATGTCTAATACTCTAGAATTATCTGTTTCCTCATGACTTTTTTGATGTTCTATTGTCTCTGTATTATAAATTTGAAACAAAGTCTTGATTATGTTTTTTTTTTTTAAATCTTTGTAGCAAGAACAAAGATAGGTGACATTGTATTTCCTGTTGTTTCATTTCTTCTGATGCTATCAGTTCTTGGTTAGGGAGTAAAAATACCTTCTTCTCTTTGTGATTACCTCTGATTAATCAGAGTGAGTTGGTATGTAGGTCCCTTTGCTTTGAAATCTTTTCAAATAAACTTAAAATAACCCTAAAGTATAGCTCATGTGATGTTAAAAACAGACGCTGTTAATTGTACAGTTTGATAAAGTTTTTACAACATGAACATATTTAAATATTCTCTACCAAAATCAAGGCAGAGAGAGTTGCTATCATTCTTTTTTTTTCCTTTTTTTATTAATTAATAGCTGTATACATTAATGCAAACGTGGGGTACATTGTACTGTTTTCATATACAATTTGAAATACTTTCATCAAGCTGGTTAACATAAATTTCATGTCATTTGCTTAGTCATTGTATCAAGACATTTATATTCTAGTTCTAGAAAAGTTCACTTGTACCCTTGTTAGACAGATATATAGGTGATCTTTCCGGTCACCCTCCCACCACCCAACTGCCCTTCTCCCCTCCCCTTCTGCACCCCCTCCCCATATTCTTGGGCTAGAATTAAGTTGTATCTTTCGTTTGAGAGCTATAGATTAGTTTCATAAGTGTCTGCCTTTCTCAATGTCATTCTCTGTCTAGTTTGGTTTCCCCACGTCTCATCATGAGGATAGTCAGTCAGTATAGAAAATATGGTTAGAAGTCCTTTCATGACTTTGATAACATTTCTGTAAATATTAAAGTCCTTTAGAGGCAACTTTCATGGTTTGTGCTTTGCCTGGAAAGGAAAGATAGATTAAAGTTTGAAACCCTTAATAGCTTGGAATACCACACAAATGGCACTTTACTCAATTAGAAATTTTAAGATCAAAGGTTATCAACTGGCTTATATTTTTATTTACTTTTGATGTTGTGCTTTCTCTACTTGAGAAAGAAAGATCAATGTCTAGTTCAATACCTGAATGTAATCTATTGAGATTTTAAAGCTTCACATTAATGTAAACTGGTATCACTGCTATGATGGCTAATAACTTACTCATTTTTTTCCTATTTTACCATGGAATTGTGTTGCTATTGGTGCATATAATGCAAATTCCAATCTTAAGTGTGGATCATGGCACTTGTTAGCAACTTCTTTATACTGAGACAGAATCCATTTGGTTCTGTAATCTTTATTCTCATTGGCCAAGCTTTCATTCCCAGCCTTCTCATAGGATGCTGACCACCCAATGCACTGTTTGTCTTTGACATTTGTATTTTGGCCTTTGGTCTAAATTAGCTGAGGCCAGAATATAGTAGAGGAGGATGGCCACAGAAGGGGTAAGGAGTCTCCTGAGGCAGCCTTGCTTATAGACAGGAGACCCAGGCAGGGTTTGTGGTTGTGACACGTGCTTCAAGGCTTGGCTCATGCTCTGTGTGATCTAAGAATAATTTATTACCAAAGTAGCAAAAGCATTTGTTGTAAATAATCTCTGACAGATGATTTTTCATCGGCATGTTCCTTAAAGGGAGCAGTACAGTGAAGCTCTAGGAACTGAAAAAATCCTGAATTAGTATAAAAAATTCAATGAAAAGACTTATATGCAACTTTCTTATAAATAGCATTAGGCTTGAAATGTAAATTCTGCTAATCTGTTGAAAAAACAGTTGAATATTGTTTAATGGTGAGAGCACTGGTTTAGGAATCCAGCCAAATGGATTGTTGTGGCTCTGAGACTTTCCACATGACCCTGGGGACACCGTCCCTGCATTGTGGTGGCCCCACTTTCTTCCCCAGCCCATAAGATGAATGTTGTAATAGATTACTTCCACTGCTGAGCCATCCTTAGTTTGAAATTTGAGAAACAGAAATAAGAATGAGATGGGGGCTTGAACAGATGACTTAGGGGCCAAAAATATTAAAAAGGAAAAAGTCAGAAGGAAATGAATCATTATTTATGGAGCATTTATCATGCTCTCCCATGTGACTGGATTACACAGATTGACTCGCAGAGACCATGAGGTTATCTCCATTTTACAGTGGAGCAGAGGCAGAACGCCTGGCCCTCAGCTAACCAACTGTGAGAGACAACCCACATTTATTAGTTAAAAAAAAAAAATGATTTCTATCACATCCAAGTCTTTCTTAAATGCAGGGAGAAATTAATGCTTGAAGAGAGATCGAGGCAGGTAAAAATGTTAATGTTTGACACAGAAGTAAAGGTAGCATTTTCACTGTCATGATGGGGACCTGGGGTGGAGGTGTGACTCAGAACTTGAACTTTTGCACCGATTGTTTGCACTCGGAATTTAGGGAAGCCGTAGGTGTGTGAGTTAGCGCGGAGGTGCTGTGTGTGATCTCAGCCGGCACCTCCCTGGTCATACATAAACATGGCATGCAAAGCAGCCAGGAGTACACTGTTTATCACAGCTGTAGACAAGCCAGGAAAACTGTTTCTGCCATCGAGGATGGAATTCGTAAAAATTCTTTCTCAAAAAATAAGCCTGTTGTTTGATCGCCTTTTCTTTGGATTACCCACTCAAATGCCATGTGTGCGGCGGGTTTCCTTTGAAGTCTCTCTAAGGATCGAGGCATGAAGGGAGGGTCAGGTTCACGGTTTTAAGGTTCATGAAACTTTCCCTTCAAACAACTGACCGACCATCCCAAGCAAACAAAACACCAGATTTAAAGCAGCATCAGGAGTCTTTGTCTCCAGTCTCTAACCTGTACCTTTGTGTACACAAGAAAGAATGCTAAGTGTAATGGAAATCAAAGAATTCAGACCTTACCTTGATACAGGCTACAACTGTGCGACTTTTCAAAAACCCTCTCTCTTTTGAAAGACCTAAATATTTTTCACAGCCCTCTTTGCACATAAGGAGCTGCCACCAGGTGAGAATCAACATTGAAGTTTGTGTTGAGCTTTGCTTTCCAAATAAAAACGTAGTTTCAATCCTTTTTCTGACTGCCCAGGCATTTGGATATATTCTTTCCAAGAGAATTAGTCCATCTGCATTGACAATTGCTGGCATGTGAAGTTCTTTAACCAAGTTAACACTTTGATTCTCTCACCAACCCTGTGAAGTTGGTTGAGCAGAGCAGATGTTGTTAAATTCATTCGAACACAAGGAAACTGAAGATCACAAGTTACAGTTACTTTCCTTAAATGATCCAGGGAAGCCAGAATTTACTCCTAGGTAAATTCTTTCCACCATGCTCTTCCCACTGCAGCAGGCTGCATGGCAAGAAAAAAATCAAAGCAAAAATACAAGGGACATTGGCATTTCTTCAGAGGGTGGGAATTTGTAGAAGACAGCCGCTAAGAATGCTGGGCAAATCCCTGTGATGCCAGGACGTGAGACTCTTCTGAAGGACAATAGTCCACATTTGCTTCCTCTCATTCTTGTAAAGGATACAAAAAAATCCACAAGAAAGATGACCAAATACTTCTCTGATGTGCTTCTGGAATGGTCTATCTAGAGTATGTCTCTATTTTTCTGACACCACACTGATATGTGAATTTTTATTTACTCCTCTATTTGTTTATTTGTTTAGAGACAGGGTCTTTCTCTGTCCCTCAGGCTGGGGTGCAGTGGGATGATGAAAACTCCCTGCAGCCTCGAACTCCTGGGCTCAAACAATCCTCCTACCTCAGCCTCCCGAGTACTTGGGACTGCTAATATTCACTACCACCCCCGTCTAATTTTTTTTTTTAAACAATAAAGTGTTTTTTAATTAAGGCATGTACATTACTTTTTAGACATAATGCTATTGCACACTTAATAGGTCTCAGCTTAGCATAAAGATAATTTTTTTAAATTGTAAGATTTAATGAAATACAAATGCCTAGGAACAGGAGGAACACTGCTTCTTAAATCATATCAACATGTACTTAATATAACCTCAACTCTTTCCCCATGAATTAGTGATCTCAGTCATTTCACTGGACACTTTCTTGAGATTCTGACATTCTTGGAGTATGTTTATGCCAGTTTGCGATAGGCATATTTCTGAATTTATTAGTAGTAGTTTTCCAAATTATATCTCTTCCCTAGGGAGTAGACTCATTCTAAACTAGACAAAGAGAAAGAAATCACCTTTTCTGCTGTATTTTTAAATTAAATACTCAAATGTTCAAATTTATCAGCATCAAAAAAAGAAGTAAGAGCCCCATGATTTTTTTTTGTTGTTGTGAAATCCCATAATTATTTTCTAATTATCGGGGAAACTAATTCACTTTCTCCAAGTTCCTTCCTCTCTACTGGCCAGAGTGGCCGCCTAGGTGTATGTGAAAGAGAACATGGATTGGGACCAACTTCCATCTTGGATGGCGCAGCATTCTTATGTTAAAGGCTTTAGATTTTCCTGGCTAGGAATTTAACTTCATGGCCTGCAACTTCTTTAATCCTATAGTACGTAGCCAAAATCATAAGAATGGAAAGATTTTAATTACAGAAACCAGACTGGATGTGGCATAATAGTTACCACACACACTGAAGTAGTATAAGATACAGTGTTTAACCCCAGGGTGCTAACACTTGACATGTATGTGCCTATAGGTGTCTCAAAGACCCAGCTAAATTTTTTGTAGAAATGGGGTCTGGCTGTGTTGTCCAGGTTGGCCTCAAACTCCTGACTCCAAGCAATCCTCCCCCCTCGGCCTCACTGTTTTTAAAGTTGAAGGTTCACAGTGACCTAGACTAGTGCTAGCACGGTGGATGTTATGAAGGTTCTGATTTTTTTCTCATTGTTCCAAACACAAGCAGAGTAGGCACCTGTCCATCCATGGTGATTTCAGGGGCACTGAGATTTGCTCGTTTTTCCTGCCCTGTTCATTTTCACTTCTCTGCAGCTACATGAACGAACATCTGTGCCTGTATTCCAGGTCTACTCCCATCTGGAATTAGTCCTGACCAGGGCAAAAATTAACTTACAGTCCTTGTCTCCCAACTGGTAGGGTTTAGAATTAATCTTTCCCAATAAATCTGATTCCTGGTGAGCTAGGGAAGCCCACCTCCTTGGTATTCCACAGGCCAAATTTAAAGCTTGAATTCTGCTTCCTCCAGTGCCGGTGACACCATGTTGCTCCCATCCACAGGATACCTATCTACCTTCCCTTCTGGGATTTGAGCCCTTCCTGAACCCTAGCCCATTTGCTGGGGCCAGAAAACCCTTCCCTTCTCTTCCTTCCTCTTTGCATGAGTTGTTAGAACTTTCCACTATATCAGCAGCCACTGGACAGCATCCTGTTCTGAGAGGAATAATATCATAGAGCCCCCAAGTCTGGATTATCCTCCCACTCTGAGCCCTTTGACTCTCAGACTCCTACTTGCCAAAAGGTTGCCCTTGCCTTTGATGATTGCTTGAGCCACTGCTATGGGTGGACACTGCCATGTACTGCTCAGTGGCTGTCCACAGGACGGCCCCTGCATCTGCACCAACTTACCTAGTTCCCTAAAAAGCCCGTATTAGGAGGGTCCAGCATGTCTTAAGACAGCTGAAAGGCTCCCTCGATATCACTGCCTCCCAACAGAACACAGCAAAGTACCCCTTCCACCCGTGAGTTCCGGCTGTCCTCCTACTATTGCAGTCTTTGACCTTTAAAGAAGAGGTTGCCAGCATCTGGTCTGCTGAATTGTTCTGTTTGATCTGCACAGTATGTATCTTTATTTTAAAAATTCACTTTCAGCATTTACCTCAATTGTGAATTTCTTGATTGTCTTGAAGATCAGAAGTTTGAGCACTGTTGGGCCACAATAGTCTGGGGCAGAGGAAAAGTGATCCCATAAGAGGGTCATAAGCTCTCCATCTCTTAGGGCCAGCTCCCTGCTGTCTCGCCTCCCAGGTCTGCCTTCCCGGAAGCATTTGGACTTGCTGCCCCAGCTTTCAGTCCTTGCTATCTCCCTAACAGTGCCATTTACTCCCCCTTTCTCCCTCAGGCCACCTAAATAGACACACGTCCCATTGGCAGCCATTTCACTTTACTGTAAATGGAGACCTCTATGCAGGTGCAGGTAATGAAACCCGGAGGTAGAGGAAGCAAGTAGGTGATGGAAAGAGGACAGGGTAACTGATGTGGCAAGGCCAGAACAATCACATCCACGCTCTAAGCATCTGTAGCTAGGTTTTAAAAAATCTGACCTGCTTCAGGGCATATTCCATGAGTTGAACACCAGCGCTTTTTGTATGAGTCGTTAGTCAAGATGATGATATGTCAGACAGGCCCAGACAGCAGAGGCTGAAAAACGACAGGAAGTGCTCCGTACTGTGGTCTTATCACACTACGGCCAGAATGCCTGTAGATATAAGATAGTACTTTGCAAGACCCGGTTCTGTTGACTTGAATTATTATTCTTGTTTGAATAATAATTACTGATACGATCTAGAAAGTTAGGATTAAGAAATCATCTGGATCAGTAGTTCTGAGCCCTGGCTACCTGTTGACACCACTCTGGGAAGCTTAAAAAACATCTGGGTGCCTGAGCTGTACCCCAAAGTACTTAAATCAGGATCTTTAGGGGCAGGAACCAGGCATCAGCATTAAAGACAAACAAACAACCCCCAAAGGCTTCCTGAGTGACTCTAACACCAAACAAGGATGAGATTCACGGATTAAATCTTGCCCCCACAGGCCTGATTTTATAGATAAATATCCAAGGTCAGGGATTTTCCCAAGACCCCAAGGCTCAAGAATAAAAGAACTGAGATAAGAATTCCAAATTCCTAACTCTCCATCTAGAGTTCTCCCTATTTCACAAAACTCTGCCAAGAAATGTGCAAAACCTTCTGGAATATTCCGCAAACCCTACAAGACAGCAAAGAACCACTTTGTTACAACATCAGATAAGCACTGGCCAAAGACTATAGGCAGAGTTATTTTATTTTATTCTATTTTTTTTAGAAACAGGGTCTCCCTCTGTTTCTGGGCTAGAGTGCCAAGGTCTCATCGTAGCTCACTGCAACCTCTAACTCCTGGACTTGTGATCCTCTTGAGAGAATCCTCCCTGGGAGCTGGAACAAACAAGTACCTGCCACAATACCTGCGTAATTCTTCTATTTTTTTGTAGAGAAGGGTTCTCACTGTTGCTCAGGCTGGTCTTGAAGTCCTGGCCTCAAGCAATCATCCCCCTTGGCCTCCCAAAGTGCTAGAATTACAGGCCTTGAGCCACCAGGTCCAGCTCCAAAGTATATCTTTAATAAACATTTGTTGATTAAAGACAAACTTCACAGCACTTTTCTCCAGCACTGTTCAACCAATTAGAGTGGCTAAGATAACAAAATTAAATGAAAATAAAATCTACTTTATTTGGTATTTATTTCTGAGGAAGGATTTACTAATGGAAAAATGTCTGTAAGTTCCTCACAATCTTCATTCAACATTTCTCATCCTGAAATAAACAGATTAATTTCCAGTTCAATTAAGCCCAGAAACATTATTAGGAAGATGATTTTGAATTCCCATGGCCTGTCCACAGGGTACCCTGCTAGTGACGAATTTTACTGGAATTACTGGGATTTTCACAAACTTAGTTGCACATCTTGCCCCAGGCTAAATTAAAAAAAAAATTGGGATTCCCGGGGAGTTTTCTGGTGAAAATGGCAACCCTAACCAGATTAACTACCATTCAATAAGGTATTTATTCACAAAGGTATTGAGATGATTTCCCATGTAAGCAAGTAGCTAAAATTAAATTAACCAAATTAAGAGGTAGATAGCAAAAACCGTGTTCACGCAGCTTGTTCTGAAGGCTTGGAAACGTACTTTATAGTCTCTCCAGGCGGCCCTGCCTACACCTGCCCCTAGTGGGGCTGGTGGATTTTATTACGTCTCCAAATATGAAAAAATATCGACTTAAGTTTTCAGACTCTTGACTTCCTCTGGGAGAGGGTTCAACATCAAAGCAACTATTTCTACAAACATTTAAAGCATCTTTTCTCTTCCTGCCTTCCTTCCCCTACTGCTTTGCTTTTGGAAATACTAAACATACCCAGTTCTCCAGGCTCTGATGGCTCAACAATACTCCTTTTCCCTAGCAAGGACCACATTACTGCCGTGATTTATGGCTGGTGAATAATTAGGAGCCTGTTGCTATGGTCTGGGGTTGAGATCAAAAGAACCCTGTGTCAAAGTAAAGGGAGGGGCTGCCGGAGCCTGCGAGGCAGAGGGGGTGGTGTTTGTTTGTAATCCCGACCAGAGAGAAGCTGGGCCATCCGCTTAATTGGGAAAAGCCTCGGCTCTGAAGAAAGCCGTGAAAGCAGACCCTGTTCTAGGCAAAGAATCTGCGTGTTTTGCAGATCAACAATATTTAGTGATAGGTGAATCCCCAGGGGGCCTGGAGGCTGGCCGGTTCGAATTAGTACGCAAAGGTTTGGAGAAAAATGTGAAATACACGAACACTGAGGGTAAAAAAAAAAAAATTGCCCAAATGGACTCGCTTATGAGATTTCTGGTATTTCCTTCTCTGGTCAAGAGGAAATGCCGAGGGAAGGACTGCAATATTTCAGAACTTCTGTGTGTGTCATCCAGTTTCCCAGCGAATATCGATTCTCTTTCTTCTCTTTGTCCTCCCCACCCCTGCCCCTTCCTGCCCATGGGGTAGGAGGACCCTGAAGCAGAGGAGTGTCCACGCCTGGCTGGACTGAGGTGTACAGGATGGTTTGGGGGGGCCGGCGGGTGGGGAGGTGAACCAGCTCAGCTCAGGGGGCACCCAGGTTTCATCAGCCCTGTGTTTATGACTTTCTGTAAATCACATGTGGAGCAATGGAAAAGACCCTGGAGTTTCCTAGTTCTGGCTTTTCATAAGCTGTGTGGCCTTAGGCAAGCCAAGATTTGGGGGTCTCAGTTTCCTTATCTGTCAGATGCGATTGATTGACCTTGATGAACTCTGAGCTTCTATTAGGCTCTTAAAAACTGTGATCAGATTCCTCTTCCTCAGGCCTTGAAATTGGCAATGGGCACACCTTTTGGAGGAGAGGTCCCTTTCACCTTCCCTTGTGAGACAGGAACGTTGAACCAGGGTGTGACCGGGAGACATTTTTAAAGGAAATATTTAGTTCTACAAGAGGAGCTCTGGGATTCAAATGCACACACCATGTGCAGATTTCGTGGACTGAACCGAAGGGACCTTTTGGTGTTCACAAAGTAAACAGAGCCACTGCAGGCCTCCTTCCCCCTGTAAAGCCACAGACATCCAGCTGATGAGATTAGGAACCAGGCTGCTCGCAGCAAAAGCCCTTTCACAGCGGTTGAAGAAACTCACAGTGCAGTGGAGAGAGTGACTGCAATCCTAGGGGGCGTTTCCCAACTGTGACCCATGTTGCCAGATACAGTAGATTCGCAGATGACACTTGAGAAGCTGGGGCCCCTCCAGAAGTCCTGTGTGCCTGTGTGTGTGTGAAAGAGAGAGCCAGCCAGCCAGGCCGGCTCTGACTCTGGGGCCTGAGCTCTTCCCACATGACCAGGATACCATGCTGCCATCTAGTGTGGGCTCAGGAGGTGCTCATGAACGTGAAGAAATGAAGGCATGACTTCCCCAAAGCTTCCAGGGAGAGGCACCTTTAACGTTAAGTGGTGGGACCCCCGAGACCCCCTTTCTCCTTTTGGTAACCTGACTTCTAGCTAAGCACATGTTTGCTTCTCCAAGTTTACCGGTTGGTATTCAGGTACACTCCTTTAATTATTTCTTCTCTTTTTCTTTCCCTGTTTTCACATTTGTTTCAAAAGCCTATGCACCCAGTATTCCCGGGCAGTCTCCCATCCAAGTACTAACCAGGCCCAACCCTGCCTGCCTTCTGAGATCAGATGAGATCCAGCCTCCTTTCAATTTCAAATTGTATATAAAACCAGCACATTGTACCCCATAAAGGCATTAATGTACACAGCTATGATTTAATAAAAAAAAACCCAACAAAAATCAAACCAAACCCAAACAACAACTATTTCATAGAAAGAACATACAGATTATCGTTTGCTGTGTTCGTCAACAGGGAACCTGTAAACCTGGAGTTTACTTTGTGAATTATACAGGAATTCCATTTTAAAGGCAGTGGAAGGCACGTGTCTCCGGATTGACATGACACCATGAAAATGTGCCCCCAACGTCTCTACAGAACTTGTGCCTGACAGTAGAGACATATTCTTGATAAGGCATGTAATGGGTGGAATTATGCTAATTCAGAACAACCTTACAGGGTGAATAATTTAGTAACCTTTTTCTGAGTATAAGAGCCTATTTTAAAGTTCTAAATAGCACCATAAATGTAGTCAGGCATATCTTTCCATACTGATACTGGATAATAAACACAGTCGGAGTCGAAAGTACCTTGAGGGACACCCTGCTGTGCTTATTACCCTGAGCTTCCCTACGAATCACTAGAGCCTAAACTTTAATACTCATCGCTTTGTTTACCTAACACTTTGTCAAGTCCAACGCATTATGTTTTTTTTTACCTTTCCTGGAAAGGCAGCGACAAGCATGGAGCTGTTGTCATTTCCCCCTCAGCACGGTCTTGAGATCATTTGTTACAGTCCAAGTCCATATTTTAAAACTTGTAAAGACCTGGTATTAGAGTCCCGTGGACGCCAAGGCTGAATTAAGTCTTAAGTTGCCATCCACAAACTTCACGGAAACACTACAAATATTTATGTTTCTAGAAATCCTCTCATTGCCCCATTGACCGACTTCACAAGGAGCATATGTTACAGCTACAGAGCTTTGAAAGAATACATTTATATTGCTAAAATATTACCTTATTGTTTTATGCACTTGGCTTTGGCTCAAGATTCATTTCCTCAAAAGCAGCCAAGGATAAGAAAAGTTTAAAGTCTACTTCTCCATCTTTATTTCTTTGCATGATTTTTTTTTTTTTTTAAGAGGGACTGGTAGACACTATCTAAGCAGCTCTCAGTCTGAAATCTTTTTGGTGATTTCTCTTACTCTAACCATCTGAGGAGACAGGAGAGTTGGGGGATAGAAGACTGTGCAGCTCCCTGTGAATGGTGACCAAATGTTCCATCAGATATGTAGGGAACAGACGAGGACGCAAACCCGACCTTCCTGGAAGAGAAACAGAAGTTTCAATGACACTCAAACATGTGAGTGGTGGAAAGGAGAAAGAAGAAGGGAACGAGATCATAGGGCTGGTGACCATGTCCCCATCGCTCCCCAGTCTCAAGGCTCTTATTATGTCTTACGTACACACAGGTGCACTGATCCATGACATTGAAATGTTATGGATCCCTCCGCCAACCCCCACAGGGTGTCTTTGATGCCTCTGATGCTCCGCGTGGAGGATGCGTTCTTGTAGCATTCCGGTGCTCTCTGCACACAGGTTTCTGGTGGTTGACTACGTTAAACAAGTGGGGACAAAGGTCAGAAAAATCTCCCAGACCGTAGCACAGGGACTGAAGGAGACTGAGGAGTCGGTGAAGTACACAGACTCTGGGAGCTTTGAACCTCAGCTTTCTCCCTTCCTAGTTGGGTGACCTTGTACGGTTTAACTGTGCCCTGCCTCCATTGGCTCATCTCTCAATGAGTAGGTGCTGTTGTCACAGTGTTAATAACCAAGAATCACCACTACTATATAATGATCATGACTGCTCGTGGGATTGCTGTAATGAGTAAATGAATTAAGAAGTGTAAAGTATGTAGAATCATGCCTAGCATGTAGTATTAATAGTTGCCTGAGACATATTATCAATTATTAAGTCATTGTTAAAATTAATGGAAAATCAATTCTGGGTACTCTATGGATAAAAAACAAGACAATGAGGTTGATTTTTTTTAATATATTCAGATTCAGCGGTTAGTAGCTCACCAGGTTTGTACACTGTTCACTTTTACTTTGGACTAACTGAGAGGACTAGGACCAGGTATATAATTTGTGAGGCTCAGTGCAAGATAAAAATACAAGTATCTTAAAAAAATTATTAAGAATTTCAAGGTGGTGCCTGACAACAGAACATTAAACCCAATATGGGGTTCTTCTAAGCACATGGCCTCTGTGACCACACAAGTCCCACACCCATGGGGCTGGCCCTGAAAAAGCCACATACTCCGTGGCGTGTGGACCCACACAGCTGACTCTAACCCTGAGTTTCTACGTAGTCTTTTCTTTTTCGTGTGATTCATGGTAATGCTGTTGGTGTTCGAATGCGTGGTTCAGAACATATGTCTCCTAGAAGCCATGTAAGAACATTCCAACCTGTACTTTCTCACATGTCCTGTGCTCCTAAATTTATGACAGTTAGGTTATCACTCTCCAGACCTCCCACATCCTCACGCTGCTCCACCACCACTGTCGTCTGCTCTGAACCTTTGGGTGGGGATCAGTGGTTTCTTCTTTGTCTCTTTATAGTACCTGTCCCATTTAAACTGTATGTATCCTTTACAGTGTGACAATGATGACATGATCCTCCAACTCTCCTCTCCAAACTCAGTGGGTGCCACTTAACGTTCCCTGTGTCTCTCTTCTCTTTAATTTCCTGTGTATTATAGCTTTTGCCTGTTCCTCAACCTCTCCTAATCCTCATGGACTTACTGTGATTGGGGTCTTTGTTCTGATTCTTTATCTGCACACGCTCCTTGAGGATCTCATTCACTCTGATGGCTTCAACCCCCACCAAACAATGCCAGCTCGCAAATGGGTATGTTCATCCTCCTCTCTGCTGGCTAGAGACCTAGACTTCCAATGAGCTCTAGACAACCCTGCCTGGATATTCCTAATGTTCATTCAAAACATTTCAAACCACCTCCCATTTCCCTCATTCCTCTTTCTTCCATGTCCACTTTTATTACAGGATGACTTAGTAACTCAGAGTAAAAACTATGGTCCTCGTCAAGGTCAGTCTCTGCCTCCCCACCCAGCATGCAATGCTTCCTCAACTTCAGTTGATCCTATTATCTGAATAGCTCTTGAATCATTTCCTTCTCTCAATTTTCATTACTAATTTTGTGCCCATCACCACTGAGTCCATCAGTCTGCATCTGTAGTAGTCTGTCTTTTCACTGGGTTCAAGTTTGCTACCTGCTGGTTACATGCCACACTTATCCTAAAAATGTTTTTTGAAATGTAAATTTTTTCAAGGTATATTCCTGCTTAAGGATTTCTATCATCTGAGAGACAAAGTTAAAACTTCTTTAGCAGGTAGGATTCGGTAGCTGGAGCCTGTAATCCTAGCACTCTTGGCGGCCAAGGTGGGTGGATAGCTTGAGCTCAGGAGTTCGAGACCAGCCTGAGCAAGAGTGAGACCCTGTCTCTACCAAAAATAGAAAAAAACAACTGCGTGCTGTGGTGGGTGCCTGTGGTCCCAGATATTCCAGAGGCTGAGGTAGGAGGATCACTTGAGCCGAGGAGTTTGAGGTTGTTGTGAGTTAGGCTGACTCCATGGCACTCTAGCTTGGGGCAACAGAGTGAGACAGTGAGACTCTGTCTCAAAAAAACCAAAACCAAACAAACAAAAAAACCTTTGGAAAAGCAAAGATTTTTATTTTTATAATTGATCCCAGTTTATCTGAGGCTGGTCTTAGCTTTAAGTCTTCTTGTCATGTATCTTGGCTCAAGCAACCCGCTGACATGGGTCTCCATGCCCTTGCCCATGCCATTCCTTATGTCCCGAAATGCATTTCCTTGCATTCTCTAATTGTCTTTCAAGATGCAGCTTATCTGAGACATCTTCTGGGAAATCTTTCCTACCCTCTGTGCTCCCTTAGCACCTTGTACATACTTCACTAAGTGTAATTGGTTGTAATTGGTTTTTCACCTTCTCTATATTTAGCTGTGGACTCTAGGAGGTTGACATTATGATATATTCTGCTTCATGTCCTCAGCACCTAGCGTAGTTCCTGACTCAGAGCAGAAACTGAAACAACACTGTAGGAATGACTATTCTGTTCATAAAGTCCAGGGTTTACTAGAACCTTTGACTCATAAACATTAAAAGGACTTACTATATGAAGTTATCATTTATAGAACTTTGATCAAGGAGAAAAAAACAAACAAACAAATAACTTTCTAAGAGACAAACTTCCTGAGCTGTCTTTAAAAGCTCAAACAGAGGTTAATTATCCCCCATAAAGTAGAGATCTGCATTGGAATTGCAGAAATCTTAAATTTCTTTCTTTCTTTTGTTTTTTTTTTTTGAGACAGTCTTACTCGGTCACCCTGAGTAGAGACTCACGGGGCCATAGCTCACAGAAACCTCAAACTTTTGAGTTTAAGCAGTCCTCCTGCCTCAGCCTCCCAAGTAGCTAGGACTACAGGTGCCCACCACAACACCCAGCAAGTTTTTCTATTTTTAGTAGAATTAAGGTCTCACTCTTGCTCAGGCTAGTCTCAAACTCCTGAGCTCAAGCAGTCTACCTCCTTGCCTCCCAGAGTGCTAGAATTACAGGCATGAGCCACTGCACTGGGCCAAAATCTTAAATTTCTTATAACCCAAACTAGTATAGTAATTCCCTTAGTGGATAAGATGCAGCAAAAATATCTCACAAATAATAGAGTCTGTGATATCACTGCAGCATCAGAACCCCTTATTCTTGTTACTCTCCCCTCAGCCCTTTGTCCCATTCAGAGTTTTTTTTTTAACTGAGTGTCGTTCTGTCTACTATACTTCTATAGCACTTCTATTTTTAAGTGACTATTACACTTCTGTTTTTAAGAACTTTTGTGAGAGAAAGCCAAAAATATCAGATAGATCTTAACTTTGATCACTAAACTCAGTGGTCAGTCTGGTCACCTCATGTGTTTTGCTCCTTAGGTCACAGTGGTCAAAGCTATGGAATCAACCATCATATAGATCGGTTCTGTTCTCAGACAGAATTATCACCTGCTGTCGAGGACAGAAAGCCTTTCTATCACTAGGTGGGAAAACATCTCCATGATTGAAATAAAACTCCAGCTATAGAATGAGTAATATTTATATGTGTCTATGTATTTTCCCAAATATTTCTAAAATTTCGAGGTGCTTCCAGCTCCAAAGGTAATTTTATAAGGACAATTTTCAACTATATTACAGAGAAAAGGCAAGTTGCTTTCTGTACAGTAGTGCCCCCTTAGCCATGGTTTCATTTTCCATAGTCTCAGTTACTCTCAGTCAACCATGAACTGAAAATATTGAATAGAAAATTCCAGAAATAAATATTTCATAAGTTTTAAATTGTGATTCTGAAATCTCACACCCTTTTGCTCCATCCTGCTGGGGACATGAATCATCCCTTTGTCCAGCCTATCTATGCTGTGTTTGCTACCCCAGATAGTTGCTTAGTAGCTTTAAATTTGATGAAAGAAACCAATGAAGATTTGCTTAAAGTATTACAGAAGAATACAAATGTAATAGATAGAAAAAAACAGTATGTATAAGGTTTGGTACTATCTGTGGTTTCATATGAGGGGGTCTTGGAACACACAGATAAGGGGGGGACTTCTATATATGTATCTGTGGCACTGAGCCAGTCAGACTAAACTAACAACCATGATAAACAGAGTGATGGCATATTGTGTTTCCAACTACATTTGTATTCTTCGGTAATGTTTTAAGCAAATTTTGGTTGGTTATTTCCATCAAATTTAAAGCTCCTGTGAGTCATGCTTTATTACCAAATTACATCTGACAATAGAGGTTACCAAAATTTCCTAGTAATGACCATAGACCAGCTCCCAACTTAAGTTTCCTCATTTGTCAACTGAGAACAAGAGTCTGGCATAGAACTATGTGTAACCATTATTCTGTGAAGTTCTGTAAAGGAAGTATACAAAAATTTTGAGGCAACACATTCACACATGTGTTAAGACTGTTTGCTTAGAACTGGAAATGCTTTTGGAAAGTACGAGTTTGGGGTTAAGAGAATTCATGGAAAATTATTCAGAAAAGAAAGCAAATGTAATCTACATAGCATTGTAAACACTGGTGGGTCTAGGATGTTCTGTATATATAATGTAACAAACAAAAGACTTTGTCTCTTCCCCTGAACAATTTTCAATCTATCACCACAAATGCCCTAAGAGGTCAGAAGACCTCTTAATGGGGGTAATGTGTAATGTAGCACAGAGTAAGAGTGTGTTAAACTACCAGTCATTGTCATTGAAATCCTTCATCAGGGTTTTAAAGGTTTTAGAAGGAGAAATGATGGCTGATACTAAACGGGCAAATGGGTGTGTGTTGAAAAAATAATTGCCTGAATAAATAAAGCATGACTCTGGACTGAACAGGAAGGCAAGGAGAACTAGGGGAAAATGCTAGAAAGAGTTGGAGATTTAGATGAGGTCAAAGATTTTGGTTAGATGAGAAGCCAAAAATCCAAGGACAAATAAAAGAAGCCAGCATATATTGCAATGGAAAGATAGTGAACATAGATTTAAAAGTGTAGAACAGGGCCAGCCAACATTTTCTGCAAAGAACCAGATGGTAAATATTTTTGGCTTTTCGGGCCATACAGTCTCTGTCGCAACCACTCAACTCTGTTGTTGTGGGAATGCAGCCATAGACAATCCATAAAGAATGAGCATGGCTGTGTTCCAATAAAACTTTATTGAGTAAAACAGGAAGTAGACTGGTTTGGCCAATGGGCCAAGGTCTAGGAGAATAGGGAGGAAATAATCAAGCCAAATTAATTCACTGCTGCTTTGGTGCCATTGGTCATGACATCATTGGCTAGGACAAGTTTGATTCTGTATTTTTGACTATCACAGAAAATAATTTGAACAAGATGGGGAATGACTTCTTTAACATGATAGTAATAGGCATCTAGTGGTATGCATTTAACAAAAAAAAAAAATTACTTTAGCCCTAGAATTGTCCCACTATAAAAAACTATAAGTATCTCTGTCTTTGGTACTGGGAGACTGAGCGATAAGGGGGCCTGGATAAATCATGGAAGCTATGTATAATTAGAAGCAGATTAGTCTAAAACTGAGGTCAACCGATTCCTAAATTAGAGCTCTTTTGCTCTATTTGATACTACTTTATTTCTCTTGTTACTTTTCAAGGCCATGAAGGTAGTTTTACATAATTACAGGCCGATTAATGATCCCATAAGATCCATGACACAATTTCCATTCTTTTTGTATTATAGATTCAGTCTTGCTTAACACCAGAGACATTGACCAAGTAACCTCCTCTTCTATTCAAATATTGCACTGTCTTTGTGGAAAGTGCATTGCCCCCCAGCCTGGGAGTTTTCTACTTGCTGAAGATAGACATATCTTAATTCATCCACCATCCCTTCCTCCCTTGTCATCAGTGACTACATATATGAGGTGACTTGTCAGGCTGGGGATGCAAAGCCTCACAGTGAAAGACAACCTTCCTGGGTGGCCTTGTGAACAACTGTGCTTGCTAGACACAGTCGTTAAAAGGTAGAACAACACATGTATTTTTCAGATGAAAATAATTCTGTTCACAAGTGACCAGCTCTGCAGGAATTGCTTTCACTAGATATTATTTTGACAAACCCTCATGCTGCTGGTTTAGCTGATGAAATTTAAAGCATTTGAGTCAAATAAATTGGATTATCACCGTTGGATTAAGATAAATCATTTCCCCAATTTTTGGTTTGTTTGCTTTGGCTGGGCTTGAATCCTGCAAACTCTGCTTTTGTTAGCCACGGTAATGCTGCAGGCAGTGAGCTAGGAGGAGGAGATGTGAGAAAGATTGAAATAGAAAATACATAATCAACAAATGACTCTTCAGATTGTTTTTCTCCAGGATGCTTGAGCACTTGGAATCCTTCATTACCCTTGACCCAAGAACTCTATCCATAAGAAAATAGAATTGAGGATTAACAATGGATTTATGACGAAGGGAGGATATTATGAGTAACTCCTTTGTCTGTCTATCACAAATTCAGTAAGGTTTTCCATGAGGAAGATCATAAGATATACAAGCTTCAAATTTGGCCAAGCACTGGTGTCCCCTGTTCTCATTCTTCTTTCCTGTTGAGAGGAGAAACTCCAGCCTGGTACTGCCTATTGTCTATACAATTGAAGATGACTCAAGATCAGACTATGAGACCTCTGTGACTTCCTTCTGGAATCTGTGATATTGCAGGATTCTTAAGTATATGCAAATTAGTCAGCAAATACAGCCTGTGATTTTCACCATTGAAATCATAGTTTTACGTAGGTTTCCAGGTAGTTAAGAGAATGATACCAATGGTTTTGTTAAGGAGCAACCCAAAATTGTGCAATAGGCAAATCACCTACTTTTTCTTTGTTGGTGCTTCTCCCTTTGTGAGTATCTCTTACCATAACTTGTCCTCTTACACATCTCCCAAGAGACCTATAGCCTACCCCGACCATAGCCGGGGCCATTCTTTGTGGATGACACACACTCTCTCCCATTTCCAATGGGCAAATTTTCCCCATTGCCCACAATTCATTCACATTAAGTAATGAATGATTGAAAACTGTTTAATCCCTCCTGGGGGTAGTTGCACTCTTTTTTGGTAAAGAAATAAAGCTCTGTTCATACATTTTGGAGTATACCTATAAAAGAAATAATTTAGGGTGCAGAGGAAATGTCCATTATCCCTCCAATCAGGTCCCTTTAATACTCTCTACTCAGTCTTTAATTGCCTCTTGGAACATGTAGCCAATCCCAAGGTTGCTGAGGTCGGTGAACCATTTGGAGAGTATGTTGCCTTATTGGCTTTTATGAGATTCCTGTTTAAATTGGGTAAAATAATATGTTCTTTAACTCTGGAAATATAGAGAAGCCTATCTTTGGAAAGTTTAATGGACCTGGTTCCAAAAGATAATCTAAGCCAATAAGGTACTCAATACTCTTAGAGAAACAGCCCCATCTGGGGGCTTTCTCAATTCCTCTCATGGTTTAAACCAAAAAAACATGGGCACAGAATCACATACAGTCATGACAAGAGCTAGGATGTTTTTTTAGGAAGTAAGACTCTTGAGAATGATTTTTGCTTAGAAAAAAAAAAAACAAACAACTGTAAGCTAAAGAATTTAATAAGAAGGAGCCTTTATTTAGAAACAACATGCCTTTCCTGTGAACACAGAGCTCACTCGGAAAGAAGCTAAGAATGGACCTGCACAATGATTTTCTGGCAAAGACCCAATTACATTTGGAGATCTCAGCAGCTGAACACAGAGTGACAGCTGAAAACTAAAACATGTTACCAAGATCAGAGACATTGCTGAATGCTCCATTTTGAAGTTTGATCCAAAAACCCAATTGATGTCATGCTGGTTTCATTGAAGACACGAGCTTTACTCCAAAGGCCCCGTTAAGTTCTCACACCCTATTTGACTCTTTCAGCCCTTCAGCCCTATAGGATTTCCAATATCCCTGGAAGGTATTTGTCCTTCAGAATGGAGTCCAACATGCTTAGGAAAGCCATAGGTGCATCTTCAAGCCAGCTTCCTACCCCTGGAACTGTTGCTACTTATAGTTCCCCCGCATTCTAATAAGTGGATATAGTCTTGTCCATCTTGGGTTCTTTTGAAATATCTATGGCTCGTCCAACATGAAAGAAGGCAGGGATGGATAGATGAAAATAAGACTACTATCTAAATTTTAAAATGACATGAAATACATAGAATAATAAAAGAGACAAATAAGGGGAAGTTTTGGGTGAGAGTCCTGAGTTTAGGAGGCTGACTGCCAGGCTCTGCATTGGATAGTGAACAATTCGTGTCGTGAAGCCTTTGTTCCTCATCTATTTAATTATAATAACCCCCACCTAATAGTGCTATGCTAAGTAATAGATACACTTAAAATATCCTATACATGAAAGCACTCAAAACATATGCGACGGTAATATTAAATGGAAGATGGTTCAAAGTTGGAGATCAGAGGCCTTCAAAGAACACGCAACTGTGTGATGCGCCAAGGATGGATTCAGCTTACGTATAGAATTTGCATCTTTTTGTAGCCCTGTCCAGAATGAATGTGTCAGTGTGCTGCCATCCCTAAGGAATTAATAGTTTTCCATTCCCATTTTATATCCGAGGGTTAATTATTTGACATATGTATACTTTCAGAACCTTTTGAATCCACTAATGAATATTTGGGTATAAATAGGCCTTCACCCTATTCTCCTGTTCCCCACTTACTCACAGTTGGTGGTTTCATTCCCATTGTGTGAGGACTGCTGGCCAACTTTCTGCTTCTGTGGCTGGCCTCCGTCCCACCTAATTCAATCCAATTCTTCAAATCACATTTTAGGAAAACACTTTACTTTCAGGGGTTTTATTAAATTCAGATGCATTGTGTTTACTGGGTTTGCTGTTCTAATTCTAGGAATCGGTTTAAAAGATCAAAATGGCATACCATGCCACATTCTCACATTTTCAAAATAGCCTAGAAAATTTAGTGAAAACCCCTAATTACCGTGTAACGTGACTGCATTACAGTTTACAGTCTTGAAGGATGGAAACTTGTTTTTCCTTGTTGTAACATTTCCTCTGCAATTTCATGCCCCACAATTTGTAGCCTACACTTGCTTGAATTTCCATCTATTTTGAAGAAGTGTTTGCTGACTATGTCTTTCCTTTGCTATGACCCCTGAAAAGCAGAATTACTTCCTATCTCCCAGGGAGGACTCAAGATCCACTCCTACTCAACAATCCCACTGGCCAATATGAAGACTTCATGCCGAGGTCCTAGATTCTTCATTGCAGCTCAATTTACAATCGCCAAGATGTGGGAACAACCTAAATGCCCATCGACTCAGGAATGGATTAACAAACTGTGGTATATGTATACCATGGACTACTATAACAAAGATGGTGACTTTACATTTTTTGTATTAATCTGAATGGAGTTGAAACACATTCTTCTCAGTACAGCATCACAAGAATGGAAAAGCAAATATCCCAAATACTCAAAACTAGTATGAAGCCAGTAGATGATCTAATTCACATCCACATAGGAGAAAAATTCATTTCCATTCAAGTTGGGGGGAGGGAGAAAGAGGAAAAGGGAGAGGGAAAAGGGGACTTGGCGTGCTCCCACTGAATGGGCACAATGTAGGGGTGTATGGCACACCTTTTGGGTATAGGACATAACTATAGGAGGGTCTGTACCTAACATTCTAATACTGTGACTTGGTTATTTGTACACTCATGTTAATCTAAAAAAAATAATAATTTTATTGGATGATTTGGCTAAAGAGAGTCTGAAATGTTTGATTATCAACTGCTTCATTGTACTTGATATGGATTAACCACCAATACTCTCATTATTTATCTTCCCAAATCTCTAATTTTCTGCTTTAATGTATAACTTTCTAAAGGAGTTGACTGATTTTACTTACCTTTTCTGCTTTAATTTTCCCTGGTTTTCATAACCAGTGGCTGTCAAGAATTGTCTAGTTATGGAGAAATCACTACCTCTTCAGGACTCCTGTCCCACCTCTGAAGTCTACAACCTTCCACTTCTCTGACAAGTTTTAGAGTTGCTATTTCTTTGTTGATTTCGACAGATTTGTCTCCCATTGTATGGAAAGGGCTGCTGAGGTACAGAATATGTTTATCACAAGCGAAATTCCCAGTTCACAGCTATAGTAATGAACCGGATCTGCAAAGAAGCCACGGACATACACATGGCCTTCCATACACATACTTTTGTTACTATTAAGCAGTTATTTGCAAAACAAGCTGGTACGATTTCTTTATAAGATTGCTTTACAGGATTCTATCAGCTGTTGCAAGAACAGAACTGAACTGCAAAAGGACTGGTGTCTTATTACTCTTTGTTAGGGAGCATATTGAATTCGGTTAAAAATCAGTCAACTCCTTTAGAAATTATGTTGCAGAGAGACAAATGCAAAATGCCAGATGGTGGAGTTAAAGCAGAGACTCATTTGAGTCAATGAAAAGTCCACTCCAACTTAGTATTCGGGTCCCATTAAATGTTATTTACTTTTATTTTTTTCTCCCACTTAACTGAATTTTGCTGTCTTATGAAACATAAAAATTCCTAATGTCCTTTAACCATAATCTTATTTGAAAGGTTATTTTATATAGAGCTACTCTAATTTCTCACAGCCTCTATAATAACAAAATGTACTAGGTTGACTGATTTCCATAGTACCCCTAGTCCTAGGATGTAATGAAGATGTACAATGGGTCACTTGTCATTTAAATTAATTTCACTTTTTATTTATATAATGTCTTGTATAAGAAACTGATTATACTTTTAAAAGATTCCTAGCTTGTGTCTCTCCCAAGACCATAGAGAAGCCCCAGTGATTGTGTTAAGCTAAATAATACTTCATTATTCTGCCATTATGGGAATGACAAGGCAGAGATGGTAACATATCAATTATCTGCCTCCCCCAGTAACTGAGCTATTCCTTTTAAGAGGTTTTGTCAAGAAATGAAGTGTATCCTATTATGAGTTCAAATTATTAATATTAATCATTTGTCATAGACATGGACTAAAGAATACTCACTGTGTACTTCCCGGCCAGCCTGGCAGGAGACTGCCCCTTAAAAATCCCATTTTCAGGTTGGCGAGGGAAAACCAGGTAGTTCAGAAAAGGAAGAAAGAGTTGCCCCAGGACTGGTCCTGGCGATGGCGTGCGTCCTCTGTTTGTGGGCACTCCCATCTGGGACGCCCTCTTTCCTGGAAGCTTCTTACGTGCTTCACCCCTGCATCCAGGTTGTCTACTTTGATGCATTGGGTCACCAGGGTCTCCTGCCTCTGGGCCAGGGCTTTCTTTGACTCGGGGCTTCTTCTCTCTCAGATTGGTGCTACTGATCTCACTTAACTGGCATTTTGTCTATATCAAGGCATCTTGGTCTCAGAATCTTCTGTCATGAATTGTCCTCTGGGAATTTGACTCTTGTGGCTCATAGGTAAATCAATGTCATCCTGAAATGCATAGAAAGAACACACACACACACACACACATTCCCCCCCCCCCAGAAAATAAGAACTCCATGCTGAAAACAATATAGCTGTTAGTATTATTAAATTAGCACAGTCACCAGCAACATGCCTTTGCAGTGCTAGACACAGGGGTAATGCAGGAGTGTGGAGATAGGTTGGGCTGTTGATTTCTTCACTTAGTAGCCACAGATTGCTATGGTAAGCTCTCCTTCCTTTGGCCTATCAGCTAGTAACGCTACCAGAGTAACCATATCTCTCCCTTCTCAGTGCTTTTTTCTGAAATTTTATTTGTTAAAGTAGCATGCCTTAAATCGGCGGTTCTCAACCTGTGGGTCGTGACCCCGTCGGACTGTATTAAAGAGTTGCAGCATTAGGAAGGTTGAGAATCACTGCCTTAAATTGACTTCTGGGGTATGCAATTCTGTAGATCGTAATATGTGTATACAGACGGTAGCCACACCATGATCAGGATATGGAATAGTTCCGTCACTGCAGAAACGTTCCTTTGTGCCACCATTTGCAGTCACACCCTCCCCCTCCAGCTAAACCTTAGCATCCCTGGATCTGTTCTCTGTTACTATAGCTTTGTCTTTTTAAGAATGGTCTATCAACAGAACCATAGAGTATGTAGCCTCTGGAGCGAATTCCTTTTGGTTAGCATGGTGTCTTTGAGAGTCATACCAATTGTTGCATGTACCAAGAAGATATTCCTTTTAATTGTTGAGGAGTATTCCATCACAAGAGGTATGTGACTGCTTGTTCACCCCTCTTCCACTGAGGTACATCATGGTCTTTACTAGGTTATGGTGATCATAAACAGAGCTGCTATACGCATTTGTGTATACGTTTTTATGTGAAGTAAGTTTGCATTTTATTTTTTGAGACAGTCTCATGGTGTTGTCTTCCATACAGTGCTATTGTGTCACAGCTCACAGCAACCTCCAGCTCTTGGGCTTAGGCAATTCTCTTGCCTCAGCCTCCCCAGTAGCTGGGACTATAATACCCGGCTATTTTTTTTGTTGTTGCAGTTTGGCTGCTGGATTTGTACCTGCCACCCACAGTACATGGGGCCAGCCCCCTGCTCACTGAGCCCCTGGCTATTTTTTTTGTTGCAATTGTCATTGTTGTTTAGCTGGCCTGGGCTGGATTTGAACCCACCAGCCTTGGTGTATGTGGCTGGGCCATAACCACTGTGCTATGGGCGCTGAGCCACACACACACACTTTTCTTGAAGAAACAAAACACTTTGGTTTTAGAAATTTGGAAATGTGAAAGGTGGGGGGACTCGTTTCCTGAGACTCTTCACATACCTTGATCAAGAGCTCTGTAGCCATTTATCTAGTTAATTGCTTTCATCTGATAAGACAGCTGCTCTAACCTCCAAATGGCCACAGCTGGATCAGGTCGCTAGCTTAAGCCCCAAATGGCTGGAAAATTGCAGCGCTATTTCCCTAGATAATTACGTGCCAAAAGGGGTG